>JADANK010001003.1:0-10020 GCA_021292215.1 Lophura nycthemera
TTTTGGGGGGGGGGGGGTTGGGGAGGGGGGAGGGGGGGGGGGTTTTTTTTTTTTGGGGGGGGGGGGGGTGGTCCCCAGTGGTTTGTTGTGGGGGTTTTTGGGGTTTTTTTTTTTTTTTTTTTTTTTTTTTTTTTTGGGGGGGGGGTTGGGGGGGGTCCCCTATTGGTTCCAAGGGATTTTTTTGGGGGGGGGGGGGGGGGGTTCCCCGGTTCCCCAATGGGGGGGGGGGGGGGTTGGGGGGGGTTTTTATTTTTAATTTTTTTTTTTTTTGGGGGGGGGGGGGGGTCCCGGGGGTTTGTTATGGGGTTTCCTTGGGGTTTTTCTATGGGGTTTTGTGGGGTTTGACCCCCAGCAGTGGGGATTTTTGGGGGGGGCGGGGGAGTTGGGGGGGGGGGAAATTGGGGGGGGGTTTTTTTGGGGGGGGGGGGGGGGGGGGTCCCCGGGTTTTGGGGGGGTTTCCTTGGGGGTTTTCAGGGTTTTTTGGGGGTCCCCAAATTTTCTCCCTCCCTCCCCCCCCCCCCCCCCCCACCCCCCAGAAACCGGGCCCCCCCCCCAAAAGGGGGGGGGGGGGAAAAAAAACCCCCCCCACCCCCCCAACCCCCCCCCTTCCCCCGGGGGGGGGGACAAAACGGGTTGGGACCCACAGAGCCCCCCCTCCCCAACCCCGTGGACACAACCAGGACTGGGGGAGGGGAGGATGTGGGGGGGGGGAACATTTTTACACCCTTCCCCCCCCCCCAAGTTTTGTGCTTTTTTTCTTTTTTAGCAGAATTTTTATTTCCTTCATGTTTTTTAGGTTCCATGAAGGGGTTTTTATAGGGGAAGATGTCAGTATTTGGGGGAAGGGGGGTTGGGGGGGGGTGCAAACGATGCATAATTAATTGGGGGGGGCGGGGGGGCCGAAAGGGGGGGGGGGCGGGGCTTCGCCGGGGGGGGGCACCCAAAGGGGGGGGGGTGGGGGACAAAAGGGGCAGGGGCCGCGGCCTGCGCGTTGATGGAAACGGAGCCGAGGCCACTGGTGCCAGTGTGGGGAAATGAAGCCCGAGGCCTCCCCCGTTGCCAGGTAACGAAGCCCAGGCCTGTGCGTGTCCATGGAAAACGAGCAAGGGGCCTATTTGTTCACCGTGGAAACGAAGCCTGCGGCCTGCTCCCGTTGCCTGGTAACAAGCCCTGGGCCTGCTCCTGTTCCACGGAAAAAAAGCCGCGCCTCCTCCTGTCACCATGGAAACGCGGCCTACCAGTCTCCACAGCAACCAGCCTCGCCGCACCAGTCGCCATGGCAACGAAGCCTCGGCCTGCTCCACCGCCCACGGCGGCAAAGCGCCAAAAAACCCGAAGTCCATTAAAGTTTTCGGAGAGGGCGATTCTTTTCCGAAAGAATGTTTTCTTTTTTCACAGGGCTTTTGTAAGGGGGGGGCGGGTTTTAGCGGCTCGGCTTACGGTTGGGGCGGGGGGGGGGCGGAAGTGCGGAAAGAGAGGGCGGGGCATGTGGGGAGCGATGCGCGGAGCGGCGGCGGGCGGAAACCGGAAGTGGAATCGAGAGGCGGCCGGAAGTGGGAACGTAGCGGGCGGAAGTGGGGAATGGCGGCCGGCGCTGGAGCGTGGGTGCCGGGGACTCAAAGCTGCTGGGGTGAGCGGCCGCCAGTCCCCGCCCTTCCTGGTGCCTGGCCGGCGGGCCGAGCGTGGAGGAGCTGTGGAGCGGCTGCGGGAGACGGAGGCGCTGCGGGTGGAGGAGCCGCGCGTGCGGGCCTTCGCGCGGGAGCTCTGGGGGAAAGTATGTGAGCCAGGGTCCGGGGAGGGGGGAGGAGCTTCCGGGGGGGGCGGGACTTGGTGAAACGGGTTTCCGGTTTGGGTTGTGGGGCTTCCGGTTTGAGTGAGTGGAGCTTCCGGTGGGAATGGGAGGGATTGGGGGCGGGGCTTATACGTGGTGGGGGTGTGGCTTATAGAGGGGAGGAGCTTCGTGTGATTGGTGGGGGGGCAGATGAAGAGTCAGGGGTGTGGCCTATAGGAAATGGATGTTTCCCTGTGTGGGGGCGGGGCTTGGGGCGGGGCTTATCGGTGGGGTGGGCTTAAAGAGGTGGCAGCTTCTATGATTGGCGTGGGCACATGACAGACAGTGGGCTTGGCCTATAGGAAGACAACATGGTTTCTGTGAGGGGCGTGGCTTGGGGGGGTCGGGGGGGCTGTGGAGCCTATGTTAATATTTGGTGGGCGTGGCTTACATCGGGAGCGGGGTTGCTCATGACTGGGGCAGAGTGTGGGTTGGGCTTTTTGCTGCCACTGAGGAATGATAACTGGATCCTTGTCAGCGATTGGCCATTAAAAGGTGGGGGTGTGGCCAAGAAAGAGGCGTGGCCAAAGACAAGGGGGCGTGTCCTAATGAAAGCCCCCCCCCCCCCCCAGGTACCACCGAGCCCCCCCCAAGGAACCCCCAGGACGGGCAGCTGAGAGGGCAGCACTGGAGCTGCAGCGTCGCAGTCAAGGTTACCGCCCCATAGAGAGCGACGACGAGGATGATGAGGGGAGGTCCGACCCCGTTCCCACCCCACAGCGTCGTCGCCGTCGCCATCTGCGCCGTCGCCGATCCGAATCGCCCGACAAGGACAGCCCTGAGCCCTCCCCGGCACCGTGAGTAGGGCTGGGCTTGGGGGAAACACGGAGATTGGGGTCAGGATGGGTGTTGGGGTCCTGTTGGGTTCCTCTTGGTTGTTGGGGTCCTCTTCGTTATTGGGGTTGTGTTGGGTTCCTTTTGATTCTTGGGGTCCTGTCGGGTTCCTCTCGGTTGTTGGGGTCCTCTTCATTATTGGAGTTCGCTTGGGTTCTTCTTGGTTTTTGGGGTTGTGTTGGGTTCCTCTCGATTGTTGGGGTCCTTTTCATTATTGGGGTTCTCTTAGGTTCCTCTTGGTTGTTGAGGTTCTCTTCATTATCAGGGGGGGTTTCTTGGTTCTCGGTTTGTTTTGTGGTCCTCTTCGTTATTGGAGTTCACTTGGGTTCTTCTTGGTTTTGGGGTCTGTTGGGTTCCTTTGGTTTTTTTGGGGTCCTTTGGGTTCCCTTTTTTTTCTCCTCTTCATTTGGGGGTGTGTTGGTTCCTCTCTTGTTGGGGCCTCTTCATTATTGGGGTTTCTCTTGGGTTTTTTGGTTTTTTGGGTTGTTGGGTTCCCTCGGGTTGAGGTTCTTCATTTTGGGGTTGTTGGGTTCCTTTGGTTTTTGGGGTTCTCTTCATTATTGGGGTCGTGTTGGGTTTCTTTTGGTTGTTGGGGTTCTGTTCATTATTGAGGTTATGTTGGGTTCCTCTTCATTATTGCGGTTCTCTTGGGTTCCTCTTGGTTGTTGGGGGGTCCTCTTCGTTATTGGGGTTGTGTTGGGTTCCTTTTGGTTATTGGGGTCCTTTTTCCCTCGGTGTTGGGGGCCCTCTTCATTATTGAAGTTCACTTGGGTTCTTCTTGGTTATTGGGGTCTTATTGGGTTCCTCTTGGTTTTTGGGGTTCTCTTCATTATTGGGGTTATGTTGGGTTCCTTTTGGTTGTTGGGGTCCTCTTCGTTATTGGGGTTGTGTTGGTGGGTTCCTCTCAGTTGTTGGGGTCCTCTTCATTATTGGGGTTTTCTTGGGTTCCTCTTCATTATTGGGGTTGTGGTGGGTTCCTCTTGGTTGTTGGGGTCCTCTTTGTTATTGGGATTGTGTTGGGTTCCTTTTGGTTATTGGGGTCCTGTTGGGTTCCTCTCGGATGTTGGGTTCTTCTTGGTTATTGGGGTCTTGTTGGGTTCCTCTTGGTTTTTTTGGGGTTTGTTTGGGTTCTTCTTGGTTGTTGGGGTTCCTCTTCATTATCGGGGTTCTCTTAGGTTCCTTTGGGTTGTTGGGATCCTCTTCATTATTGGAGTTCACTTGGGTTCTTCTTGGTTATTGGGGTCTTGTTGGGTTCCTCTTAGTTTTTGGGGTCCTGTTGGGTTCCTCTTGGTTGTTGGGGTCCTCTTCATTATTGGGGTTCTCTTGGGTTCCTGATTACGGAGACTGTCTTCATTAATGGGATTCTGCTGGCTTCCTCTTATTTGTTAGGGTCGTATTGGGTTCCTCTTGGTTTTGGGGTTTCTCTTCATTATTGGGGTTGTTCTGGGTTATTTGAACTCTCCTTTGGGTGTCGGGGTTCTCTTACTGGGTTCCTGTTGGGTTTCAGTAGGTTATTGGGTTCGTTTTGGGTTCTTTTGGGGTTATTGGAGCCCTTCTTTGGGTGCCGGGGTCCGCTTATTGTGTTCCTGTTGGTTACTGGGTTCTTGTTGGATTTCTGTAGGTTGTTGGGTTCGTTTGGGGTTGTTTTGGGGTTATTGGAGCTCTCCTTTGGGTTTCCGGGTCCGCTTATTGGGTTCTTTTGGGTAATTGGGTTCCTATTGGTTTTCTGCGGGTTGTTGGGTTCATTTTGGGCTGTTTTGGGTTTTCTGGGAGCCTTTTTCAGGTTTTCAGGCCCGCTTTGGGGTTTTTTGGTTTTTGGGGTTAATTTGGCCGTTCCTTTTGGGTTTCAGTTGGTTCTTGGGTTCGTTTTTGGGTTTGTTTTGGGGTTATTGGGAGCCCTTTTTGGGTGCCGAGGTTTCCGCTTATTTGGTTTCCTGTTTGGTTATTGGGTTCTTATCGGATTTTGTAGGCTGTTGTGTTCATTTGGGGTTCTTTTGGGTTTTTTGGGGTTTATTGGAGCCCTTCTTTGGGTGCCGGGGTCCGCTTATTGTGTTCCTGTTGGTTATTGGGTTCTTGTCGGGTTTCTGTAGGTTGTTGGGTTCATTTGGGGTTCTTTTGGGGTTGTTGGAGCTCTCCTTTGGGTTTCAGGGTCTGCTTATTGGGTTCTTTTGGGGTAATTGGGTTCCTATTGGTTTTTTGCACGTTGTTGGGTTTGTTTTGGGTTGTTTTGGGTTCTGGGAGCTCTTCTTTGGGTGTCAGGGTCCGCTTATGGGGTTCTTTTGGGTAATTGGGTTCCTACTGTTTTTTTTGCACGTTGTTGGGTTCGTTTTGGGTTGTTTTGGGTTCTGGGAGCTCTTCTTTAGGTGTCAAGGTCCGCTTATTGGGTTCTTTTGGGTAACTGGGTTCCTATTGGGTTTCAGTAGGTTGTTGGGTTTGTTTTGGGTTGTTTTGGGTTCTGGGAGCTCTTCTTTTGGTGTCAAGGTCTGCTTATGGGGTTCTTTTGGGTAATTGGGTTCCTATTGGTTTTCTGCGGGTTGTTGGGTTCATTTTGGGTTGTTTTGGGTTCTGGGAGCTCTTCTTTAGGTGTCAAGGTCTGGTTATTGGGTTCTTTTGGGTAATTGGGTTCCTACTGGTTTTCTGCGGGTTGTTGGATTCATTTTGGGCTTGTTTTGGGTTCTGGGAGCTCTTCTTTAGGTGTCAAGGTCTGGTTATTGGGTTCTTTTGGGTAATTGGGTTCCTACTGGTTTTTTTGCACGTTGTTGGGTTTGTTTTGGGTTGTTTTGTGTTCTGGGAGCTCTTCTTTAGGTGTCAGGGTCTGCTTATGGGGTTCTTTTGGGTAAATTGGTTCCTATGGGGTTTTCGCAGGTTGTTGGGTTCCGTTTTTGGGATTGTTTTTGTGTTTGGGAGGCTTTTCTTTGGTGTCAAGGTTCTGGTTTTGGGGTTTTTTTGGGTTTTTTTTTTTTTTTTTTTTTTTTTTTGGGTTTTGTTTTGGGGTTGTTTTGGGTTCTGGAAGCTCTTCTTTGGGTGTCAAGGTCTGCTTATGGGGTTCTTTTGATTTATTGGGTTCCTGTCGGGTTTTTGTAGTTCGGTACTTTTGTGGTTGGCTTCTTTTGGGTCATCGGTGGTCCCCCAATTTATTTTGAACACCCCAAAAATATTCCCTCAGAGCTCCGGAACCCTAGAAGAACCAAGAAGCAGAATGGGAAGATCGGACGGGAACGGCCTTGGGGATTTGGAGGAACGGGAGCCTTTGCCGAACGGCTCCCCGCCGCGACCGGACCGACCCGCAACGTCCTCACCCGCCCGATTCCAAGGTCTGGGGGGGGTCCAGGAGGAATTTGGGGGTCCCTGGGTGGGATTAAAGGGTCCCATTTGGGATTTAGGGTTTGGGATGGGATTGGGTCTTCTGGATGGGAATTGGTAAGGGGCCCTTGGTATGGGTTTGGGGGGTTTTGGTGGGTTGGGTTGGGTTCTTTGGGGGATTTGGGGTCTTTTGGGTGGGAATTTGAGGTCTTTGTTTGGGTGTTTGAGCGGGGTTTTAAAGGGCCCAACCGGGATTTTGGGGTTTGTGTTGGGGTTGGGTCTTCTGGTTGGGAAATTTTAGGGGTCTTGGGTGGGAATTTGGGGCTTTTGTTGGGTTTCTCCGATGGGTTGGTGGGGGCCCCCCTGGGAATTTGGGGTTTTTTAGGTGGGTTTAGGAAAGGGTTGGCAATGGTTTGAGAGTTCTCTGAATTGGGCCTGGGGGTCCGAATGGGATTTTGGGGTCTTGATTGGGACTACCCCTCCTTGGGTTGAGATTTGGGTGGAATTTAAGGGCTTTTGGGGTGGGGATTTGGGGCTTTGTTTTGGTGTTCTGGATGGGAATTAAAGGGTCCCCAAACTGGGATTTGGGTTTTGCGGTTGGGTTGGATCTTTCTGGTTGGGTTTGGGGTTTGGGGTTGACTTTTAGGGCTTTGTTGGTGTTCCCCGCTGGGGATTTCTGGGGTCCCACCCTGGGTTTTCTGGGCCCCCTGAAATTTAGGTTTTTAGGTGGGTTGCGTGGGTTGGGTCCCTGGTTGGGGCCTGGGGGCCTCTTGGTGGGTTTGTTGGGGTTCTTTCCTTGGCCCTGGGGGTTCTGGGTGGTTTTGGAATCCTGGATGGGACTTAGGGAGGATTTGGGTGGATTTGGGGGTCCCTGGTTTGGGTTTTGGGGCCTCCCCCTTTTTCCTTCCTTCCCCCCATTCCCAAAGGGCTTATGAAGAAGCCCCAAAAACGCCTTCAAAGTTGCGGAAGAACCAAAAAACCATGGTGACCCCCAGAATTTTCCCAACCCCCAACCCAAAACCCCTCCTAATCCTAAATCCCTCTTCCAATGGATCCCCTTAAAACCCTAAATCCACCCAACCCAAAACCCACTCATTCCCAAATCCCACTCCCATGGAACCCCCCCAAACCCTTAATCCATCCCACTCATCCCTTGGTTCCCTTAGCCCTGACACCCAACCAAAACTCCTTCTAAATCCTAAATCCTTTCCAGGGGATCCCCTAAAACCCTAAATCCCCCTTGCTCTGTAGGTTCCCAAACTCCCAAGACCCAACCAAACTCCTCTAATTCCTTAAATCCTCTTCCAAATTTCCCCCTAAAACCCTAAATTCCCAACCCAAAACCAAAAACCCAACTCCTCCCAAATCCCCACCTTCCCTTACCCCCCCAAACCACTTTAATCCAATCCCAACGTGGGAATTCTCTTGGGTTCCTGAGCCCTGACCCAGCCCCCCACCCAAACCCCTCTAACCCAAATCCCCTTCCATTAATTTCCCCCTAAAACCCTAAAATTCCACTCGATCTGTGGTTCCCCAAACTAAAGACCCAACCAAACCGCTCAATCCTAAATCCCCTTCCAAAGGAACCCCCTAAAACCCTAAAATCCCATTTGATCCGGTAGGTTCCCCAAGCTTTCAAAGACCCAAACCAAAGCTCTCTAATTCCAAATTTCTTTTCTCCAAGGGAATTCCCCTAAAAAACCCTAAAATTCTACCGATTGTAGGTTCCCAAAAGCTCCCAAGACCCAACCAAACCCCTCTAAATCCTAAATCCCTTCCAATGGATCCCCCTAAAAAACCCTAAAATCCATTTGAATCGGTAGGTCCCCAAGCTCCAAGACCCCAACCAAACCTCCCTCCTAATCCAAATCCCTCTTCCAGTGGCCCCCCTAAACCCAAAATCCCCGTAACCAAAACCCCACTCATCCCCAAATCCCCCGCTAATTTCCCCCCAAAACCTGCAATAATTCCCAAATTTCTTAGCCGCTTTGGTTTCCCCTGACCCCTTGAACCCAACCAAACCCCTCTAATTCCTAAAGAAATCCTTTCCAATTTGGATCACCTAAAACCCTAAAATCCCTTCGATCTGTAGGTTCCCAAACTCCCAAAGACCCAAACCAAAATCCTCTAATCCTAAATCCTCTTCCAATGGATCTCTCCTAAAACCCTAAAATTCCATTCAATTCTGTAGTTCCCAAGCTCCCCAAACCCAACCCAAACTCCTCTAATCCTAAATTCCTTTCCAATTGATCCCCAAAACCCTAAAAATTCCTTTGTCGGTAGGTTTCCCAAGCTCCAAAGACCCAACCAAACCCCCTCTAAATCCCAAATCCTTTCCAATGGTCCCCTAAAACCCGGAAATCCTTTGTCTGTGGTTCCCAACTCCAAGAACCCAACCCAAACTCCTCTAATCCTAAATCCTCTTCCAATTGATCCCCTAAAACCCTAAATCCATTTGATCTGTAGGTTCCCAAGCTCCAAGACCCAACCAAACCCCTCTAATCCTAAATCCTCTTCCAATGGATCCCCTAAAACCCTAAATCCATTTGATCTGTAGGTTCCCAAGCTCCAAGACCCAACCAAACTCCTCTAATCCTAAATCCTCTTCCAGTGGCTCCCCCTAAAACCCTACATCCACCCAACCAAACCCCACTCATCCCAAATCCCACTCCCATGGACCCCCCCCAAACCCTGAATCCGTCCCAATCCATCCTCAGGTTCCCGAGCTCCGAAAGAAATCCCGACGGGAATATTTGGCCAAAAGGGAGCGGGACAAACTGGAGGAACTGGAAGCAGAGATTGCTGATGAGGAATATCTTTTTGGGGAAGAAACCCTAACGAGTTCCGAGCGGCGGGAGCTGGAATACAAGAGGAGGGTGCGGGATTTGGCACGGGAATACAAGAGGGCAGGAGAAAAGGAGAAGCTGGAGAAGAGCAATCGCTACTACATGCCCGAGGAGACACGGGATAAGGTGGGCAGGGAGGGACAGCCATGGGATTCGGGGGGTTGGGACTGAAAATCACAAATCTGTGGTGGTTTTGGGGGGTGTTGGGAATGAAAATCCCAACTACTCGCTGGTTTGGGACTGAAAATCCTGATGCATGCTGGTTTAGGACTGAAAATCCCAACTACTTGGTGGTTTGGGAATGAAAATCCCAACTAATTGGTGGTTTTGTGGAGGGTGGAAATGAAAATCCCAACTACTTGCTGATTTTGGACTGAAAATCCCAACTACATGATGGTTTGGGACTGAAAATCCCAAATGCATGATGGTTTTTGGGGGGGTTGGGACTGAAAATCCCAACTACTTGGTGGTTTGGGAATGAAAATCCCAACTACTGGGTGGTTTTGTGGAGGGTGGAAATGAAAATCCCAAGTACTCACTGGTTTGGGACTGAAAATCCCAACTACTTGCTGGTTTGGGACTGAAAATCTCAACTACTTGCTGGTTTTGGGGGGTGTTGAGACTGAAAATCCCAACTACGTGGTGGTTTTGGGGAGGGTGGAAATGAAAATTCCAACTACTTGCTGGTTTTGGGGGGTGTTGGGACTGAAAATCCCAATTACGTGGTGGTTTTGTGGAGGGTGGAACTGAAAATCCCAACTACTCACTGGTTTGGGACTGAAAATCCCAACTACTTGCTGGTTTGGGACTGAAAATCCCAAATACATGATGGTTTTTAGGGGGGTTGGGACTGAAAATCCCAACTACTTGCTGATTTTGTGGAGGGTGGAAATGAAAATCCCAACTACTTGCTGATTTTGGACTGAAAATCCCAACTACATGATGGTTTGGGACTGAAAATCCCAAATGCATGATGGTTTTTTGGGGGGTTGGGACTGAAAATCCCAACTACTTGGTGGTTTGGGACTGAAAATCCCAAATACTTGGTGGTTTTGGGGAGGGTGGAAATGAAAATCCTAACTACTTGCTGATTTTGGACTGAAAATCCCAAATAGTCTCTGGTTTTGGACTGAAAATCCCGGATATTTGGTGGTTTCGGGGGGTGTTGGGAATGAAAATCCCAACTACTTGGTGGTTTGGGACAAA
>JADANK010001006.1:0-10055 GCA_021292215.1 Lophura nycthemera
TCCCAGGCCCTTAACAAAAGGGCAGAACCAGAGAAGGAGAACCCAGACTTAGGGCTACCTTTACCCAGGGGATGTTGTCTGCCCCTGCACTGATCCTCCTGAGACTTGCAGTCCCCCCTGACGAGGGACAGGCTGCCCAGGGAGGTGGTGGAGTCTCCTTCTCTGGAGATATTCAAGTCCTGCCCGGACACCCACTTGTGCAACCTGGTGTAGGGAACCTGCTTGGGCAGGGGGTTGGACTCGATGATCTCTGGAGCTCCCTTCCAACCGCTACGATTCTGTGATGCTGTGTTGTGGATGCCCCATCCCTGCAGGCATTCCAGGCCAGGCCGATGTGGCTCTGGGCAGCCTGGGCTGCTGTTTGGCGACCTGCACACAGCAGGGGGTTGGAACCAGATGAGCACTGTGGTCCCTTGCAACCCAGGCCATCCTATGGTTGTATGATTCTATGATCCATGCCACGTGTTCACTCTCCAGGTAATTTCCTCCATAACCTTCTCATGCACTGCGTGCAGTTGACTGCCTGTAGTTGGAAGGACCGCAAGGATCACCACGTGCCAAACCCTCTCCACAGGCAGCGCTGCCAGCCGTTACATCTCGTCCTGGATCGGAGCGCTCAGGGCCCCATCCAGCCCGGCCTGGAGCGCAGCCAGGGGCGGAGCATCCACAGCCCATAAGGGCAGATGTGCCAGCACCTCGCCGCTTGTGGGGAAGTCTCTGGACTCTCAGGAACGCGGTCGGAGACATAACAGCACACCAGTGTGCTTAAAAGCTGTCAGTCTGCTTTATTCTTAAGCACTACTCCATTTATATATTAACATATATCCATTTGTATGTTAACAGAGCATCCTGCGAAACGGCCCCCGAGCGCAGACACAGGCGCTCAGCCAATCAGAGCCGTGAGATGTTCGTTCTTCTTCTAAAGGCGTCCTTGGTTCTCATGCCTTGTCTTGCTCCGCAGCTGCTGCTCTGAGCAGTTTCTTTTTGTTGCTCCACAGCTGCTGCTCTGAGCAGTTTTTCCTTACGTTTCCCACAACCGCTCCCTCAGGAAACAGCTTCCCCGATATCAAAACCGAATCCAACCTCCTTTGCTTTATTACCCCAGCTCCTATCAGTATCTAGCCGTGAAGTTTGTACTGCATGTGAACGCGCTCTTTGCCGCCCCCCCTGCGGCGCCCACCCGCAGCTCACTGCGGGCTGCGTGCTTTCCGACGCTCTCGCTGCCATCCCAGCCACCGTTCCTCGCGCCGTCCCCAGCGCCGCCCGTCCCTTCTCCCGCACTCGGACGCTCCTTCTCCTCCCGCACCTCGCCGCCAGCTCCCCGCTCCCTCCCGCCGCTCTCTTCCCTCCCGTGGGCTCGGGCTCTTTTCCCCGCTCGGCCCTTTCCCGCTGCCTCCCGGCATTACCCCACTGACGCTGCCGCTCTCCGTCTCCCGGCCGGATCGTCACCTCTCGGAGCGGGGAGGCGCTCCGTCGCTCTCTTCCTCCCATAGCGGCGCGGAGGTGCGGGGCTGCGGCCGCCGTGTGCGGGCACAGGGGCGCACGAGGGTCGGGCTGAGGGCACGGCGGTGCCGCGGAGCGCTCTTCTTAGCGAGCGCCTCGCGGGGATCCACGGTGAAAACGCTGCTGCTTTGGGAGAGCAGAAACCGAGGCTTCAGCCGCCGTGCGAAACAGCCCGGAAGGCGTGACTGTACCAGCCCCGCACTCCGGCTCCCCGCGCATGCAGGCAAAGTTCTGACCTCGGCGCCGGTTCTTTTACTTTCTTCACCCCACCCGGTTTCTTCATTTAGAATATCTGGTGTTACTGCAACCCTTGCACAGCTTATAACACTTCTTTCTAGATTTGCACTTGGGTTTCCAAACTGAAGTAGAATATACTTGGAGGAAGAAAACTTCTCGGATGACACAGAGCATATTTAGTCAGTTATGTAGGAAATATCCAAATAATTTTCTAGCACGGTATCTCTGATAAAGCAGATTTTATTCGCAATTGCAATGGCGGGCCTCCTGCAAGCAGGAGAGCACACAGAAAACAGAGTTACATCTTCTATTCCCTATTCCCCGACGCTTATCTCTTACTCCTCTGGTTCCTCATTGGCTGAGTACTTGAGGTTCACAATCTTCTCAACACTTCACTAAACATGGAAACACTGGACAAACATAAATTTTTGCTGTATAAGCGTAAATCTGTAGTTAATTAACTTATTCCACACCTGATCATTATTTTGCGGATATCTGCTTGTCCTTCTTTCTACAAAGATCAGCTCAGGAGAGAGGCAGGGGAGGATCCTGGTGCTGCCTTCACACCCCAACCTGCTCATGGACTGAGACAGTTCACAGAATCACAGAATCAGTTCAGCCTTGTGTAGAGGCCCTGACTTCTTTGATGTTTGCTAAATCTGTCTTTCTTTTGCTGAGAGTTTCTTATCCTAACAGAACAACTCTACAGTACGTTTTCTAATCCTTAGCACGCTATACTCGCATTGTTTGGAACATTTAACAACTATTACAGTTTTGCAAGAAAGAATGAATCACATAATTCAGTAATAATGTTTCTAAAACATGCCGCTAACATATACAGTACTGTACTTCTTAGATCAGCTGTTTCTAAGGATAAGTTACAGAATACAAATGCATGATGATCTACTTCTTCAAACCAATTGCTACTTTTTAATATCAAATGCAGAAACAACATTCCATTCCCACAGTTTTGATACTGTTATTTAGGGAGCCCTTCAGAGGGGTCTGGATGAGCTCCAACACAACCAGATGCCAGCTGCTGCCCGTGGGTCACAGCAACCCCACACAGCGCGGCAGGAGTGGGGCAGTGGCTGAACGCTGCACTGGGACAACTTCCAAACAGCTTCTCTGGCATGGTGGCAATTTTTCCCAAACATCTCTTATCTCTTGCGCCTGACCTTGACTGCTCATTGGGGAATTAAAAGCAGCTCTTGGTTCTCTGGAATCATACCATTCCAGGTGAGAACGGGGTGTTACCCTCCTCCGACACCGGGGAGGGAGGTCAGAGTGTGAACACAGCCCACGCTGCTCATACGTTACCGCAGGAGCAGGTGTGGGCGGTGTGTCTTGTGGCAGGGCACGGCAGTGCTTTGTCCTTGTCTTCGTCCAGGAGATCAGCTCTCCTACTGACAGACCTCGAGACCGCAGGTTCAAACACGGTCTCTACCAGGCGGCGGGCTTCCCCCAAGAGGACTGTGGCGACCCAGACAGAGGGCCTGCCGAGAAACGTAGCGGTTCAGGTCTCTGGCTGCAGGGAGTGCCCGAGCCTGCTGCTGCCGGGGGAGAATGGGAAGGATGCCGCTTGTGCGAGGTGCGAGCAGGTGGAGGAGCTGCTCAGCCTGGTGGTGGAGCTTAGGGAGGAGGTAGGGAGATTAAGAGCCATCGGAGAGTGCGAGCGGGAGGTTGACTGGTGGTGTGACTCTCTGCGGGAAAGACGCGGAGATTGCAACCCCCAAACGGTAGTGGACCCCCTGCCTTGCCGCGGTCAAACTGAGAGAGCTGACTTGAGGGCGGAGGAGGAATGGCTGCAGGTCCCAGCTCGGCGATGCGGGCGACCCCCATCCCGACCTACCTCGGTTCCCCAGGTGCCTCTGTGTAATAGGTTTGAAGCCCTGCAACTGGAGGGTGCGGTGGCTGAGGATGAGGTGGGAGAACTGCCTCCAAGCGTTCCCAAGGAGAGACGTTGTCAGCGGCTTACGGGCTGTTCGGCCCGGGTCCGTGAGCAGCGGGGCGGAGGGATCCGCAGATCCGCGCCTCCGGAAAAAGGGAACAGGGGACCCCAAAATAATTAAAAACAGCGGCACCGATCTGAGGAGAAACAAACTAATTTACTAAATATATTATCGGAATGCAAGATAACACACTATAATACAATATAATTAAATTTGAAGCTAATGAATCAAATATAACGAGAGAGAGAATGTCCGAAAGGTGGACAGGCCTCACCACAACGCGGAGGGCTGAGGGGAGATGCGCAGTGCAGTTGAGCAGCCGGGAGAAAAGGGAGGAGAGCCGATGAAGAGCAGGCAAAAGAAGGGCGCATCAGGTGACCTTGCCAGGAGTTGTATCTCGAGGCTCTCTGTGACCGCAAAGTCCCCTGGGGAATGCAGTTGTTCTTCTCTTCCAGGCAGGTACCCAGAGCTTTGAGCACACAACAGTTAAACTCCCAGTGCCCCACATGATGTATGATGTGGAATACCGAAAACAAAAAATCACGAAAACCATGACATTCCACCCCTTATTCTACATCACTACATCAGCTGTAACACTATACAACACAAAATATAATTACCCAACACACTAAACACGCGCACACACAAACCTATATATATACATGGAATTGACTGTCTGCACTCCCCCACAACATCAAATTCCTTTGTGGTACACCTTGAACATCCCCGTTTTTCTGCATTACCCACCAAGTGGACCCAGGTCCCTGGGCAAAAACGGTTCCACGAAGAAGGTTTGCCCTTCCCCAGAAGCTGGAAAGACCCAAAACCGCTTTTTCCCAGCATGTTCTTTACATGCCACTACAGGGACCTTATCTCCCTTGACAGTATGTAGGGAGCTAGCAGGACCATCACCGATTCATAGATCCTCTAGTATTGACCAACCAGGTGGCTTCTGCCAAATGCTTCTCCCAGTGCTTAAATGTTCCGCCACCCATTGCTTTCAACATGGTTTTTAACAACCCATTGTAGCGTTCAATTTTACCAGAGGCTGGTGCATGATAGGGGACATGATAAATCCACTCAATGCCATGATCTTTGGCCCAAGTATTTACAAGAGAATTTCTGAAATGAGTCCCATTATCTGACTCAATTCTTTCTGGGGTGCCATGTCGCCACAGGACTTGTTTCTCCAGACCCAATGTGGTGTTTCGGGCGGCAGCATGGGGTACTGCATATGTTTCAAGCCACCCAGTGGTTGCCTCCACCATAGTAAGTATGTAACGCTTACCATTGCGAGATCGTGGCGAGGTGATAGAATCAACCTGCCATGCCTCCCCATATTTATACTTTTGCCATCGCCCTTCCTCCCGGAGAGGTTTCATCCTCTTGGCTTGTTTGATTGTGGCGCACGTGTCACAGCCATGAATAACCTGTGAAATAGCATCCATGGTTAAGTCCACCCCTCGGTCTCCAGCCCATTTGTATGTTGCATCTCTTCCTTGGTGACCGGAGGTCTCATGGGCCCACCGAGCCAGAAATAATTCACTCTTGCTCTGCCAATCCAGATCTATTTGAGCCACCTCAATTTTGGCAGCTCGATCTACCTGGTGGTTATTTTGCTGTTCCCCAGCAGCCCGACTCTCGGGCACATGAGCATCTACATGGCGCACTTTTACAACCATATCCTTTATTCGGGCAGCAATGTCTTTCCACAGCTCAGCAGCCCAAATAGGTTTACCCCTTCTTTGCCAGCTGTTTTGCTCCCACCGCTGTAACCACCCCCACAGAGCATTTGCCACCATCCATGGTTGCGGGGAAGTCTCTGGACTCTCAGGACGTGCCAGAGACATAACAGCACGCCAGTGTGGTTAAAAGCTGTCAGTCTGCTTTATTGTGAAGCACTGCTCTACTTCCACACGGTAACGGAGCATCCTGCACAGCGCTCTGTAACCGTCACACAGGCGCTCAGCCAATCAGAGCCGTGAGATGTTCTTTCTTCTTCTGCAGGTCCCCTTGGTTCTCACGCCGCTCGTCTTGCTCCGCAGCTGCTGCTCCGTGCAGTTTTCTCCTGCGTTCCCACATTTCCCCCTTTTTTGTTTATTTGCAAACTTCTACCATACTATAAAATAATAACGCTAATTATATTCATTATGCAATCAGTACAACTCAATCAAGGCCTCGATTGACAATACTGTCAGTGTGAGAAAGGAGACAAGGCAAACATGACATCATGACAAGAAATACTGTTAACCTACTAAAAGAACAAACACGTGTTTGGTCTGCAGCCCAACTTTCTGCAACCTAGAAATAAATCCCTGCGGGCCCCGTTCTGTGCTGATCTCTAACTGCTTTGAAACAGGTCTTCAACTTTTATGTATTCTGATATATTGATTTTGAAAAATCACTAAGATTTGTACTACAGATGCTTTTACAGTGCTCATGATGATGCCTTTGGGCTAGTAGAAAATTAATAGTCGGGCAACTTTGGATGCCAGATAGAACTGGGGGCATTATTACTTACTGACCCTCTAGAAACAACAACCTGCAGAAAAAAGAGAGGAAGAACGTGGTGGTGGTGAAGGCGACAGGCAGTGCCAGCAGGGCGTCCCCTGCTTCAAGGTGCACTTTTCCTCTCTCACCCACCACAGATTCTCTCTTGCTTTTATTCTTCTCAGGGTCCGAAGGCTATTTTCCATTTGTACACTGCATGCGCGTGGCCAGTGCGTGATACAGAGGCCAGATGGAACACCTGCTTGCAGAATGAACTATCCAGGTTAACTCTCTTAGCGTGTGCCTTTGTCTCAGGTGCTGCACGATCACATTTTAAATTCCTGAATAGTGGGATGAGAGTTAATCATTCTATCATATAGGGTCAGCCCTTTGCTCGGGATTCCTTTCCAGGTTCTGTCTTAGCGCTCCCAATACATTAAAATAGCTATCTCCGCAGATTTCAGCATTGGTAACATTAAATCCTGTTAATTCACATTCAGTCTATTGCTAAAAAAATAAGAAATAACACACAACAACCATTACTACTGCTGCTGTTTGCAACACAACGAGTTACAACGCAAAACCAAATAAGAAGCAGCACACGATCCCAATCATTTTGAGTTTCGTGGTCGTTTCAAGGCTGGTTTCAGTTCTTTCTCATCCGTTTTCACATTCACAGTACGGTTCCTTTCCTTGGCCGTAACGGTGTTTTAAGTGGTAAAAACAGAGAGATAAGGCACACATTCTTGTTGTCTCTAATGTGGGCATCCTCAATTCTTAGAGGGAAGCAGTTACACCATGTAGAGCTTCATTTGGCCACGCAGTAAAGGCCCATAAAATCGCTTTTGGTTCCATAGTTTGTAAACTTCTCGCAGCTCCGTTGGCACAAACCGATGCTTCCAGCTGTTGTCTCACCACACACAGGCAGCTTTGTGGCTCCGGCATCCAGCCTCAGTCAGTACTGTGCGACCAGCGCCGGTCATTTTGAGTACTGAGGTATTCCAGTGCAGTCAGTTTGTTTTTCCAGGAACTACGCTCCTGATCTGGGCGTTCTACATGAAAATGACCAGGGTCCCCTTCTAAAGCCAACGGTAAGGAGCGGGAGTGACGGTACACCCACTCTGCCCACGGCAAGGTAAAGGCAAACCAATATCGTCGGGTTCTCGCCCCGCTATGCAGAGAACTCTCTCTGCCCACATGAATCAGTTCAGCTGCTATACTGACACGAGTCATCAAGGGCGACCGAGGCTGAGGGAAGTTCGAATGCCTTCAGAAATAGAAGCACGTCCGCTCCCGGCTCCAAGTTACACGCAGGCTGCAGAGACGCAGCACGGGGCGCCGCAGGCGGGGCGGAGGAAAGCAGCGTCACGCCGAGCAACGGGGGCGGGGCGGAGGGGCAGCGGCGGGGCTGGGAGGGAGGCGGTGGGGAGGAGTCGGAAGAAATTCTTCTTTGTCGGATTTGTTTAAGCCCTTCCATGATTTGGCTCCAAACAGATAAAAGCTTAGCAGCCGTGCTGTCATAGTAATAAAAACCTCCTGGAGTTTTGCGCCAATTTTGTCCCAAAACTCTCCATAGAAAGAGAATCCAGTCTTCGGAAACTCGGGGACATTTTTGCTTAACCGTTTGAGAAAGGTAACTAACGCTAAGGTAAATACAGACTGATTCTGAAACGTCAACTCACCGTAACGCTGCAAGATTTACCGGCTGCTCCCTCGCCAGCGAACTCCGCACAGCTCCCGACCGCTCACCCCCTGTCCCGCAGAACGGTGCGGGCGCGCCGAAACGAGCTCTCTGGAGTTCCGTCGGGCGGCGCTGCCGGATGAGGCGGTGGGGCAAAAGGCACCATCGGCAGGTCAGGACCCGCAGAAGGCACCATCGGTAGGACAGGACCCGCAGAAGGCACCATCGGTAGGACAGGACCCGCAGAAGGCACTTGGTTGAGAGCCTCAGTCAGGCCCCGTGTCCCTTTTTTGCCACATACAGGTTTCCAGATTACATAATCGCTCTGTTAATATTTTAACCTTGCAATCCAGTTTTTCTAATCCCTCACCCTCACCGACGCTCTCTGATTCTGCAGGAGGCTGCTCCTGGCAGTGTCCATCAGGGGTGATGTCAGATACAGCCCCTTTTTCCTGCTGCAATACTGCAGACGACTCAGTAGCAGTGTCATTTGAAAGATCAGGAGCTGCAGCCCCTACCGATGCTTTTACTTGACCCGCCGAGGAACACACAGGCTGTGTGATACCCCGAACAGGCACGTCAAACTCTGAAGCCAAATTAGTTGTTGTACCGGCCAGTGCCTGCATAGCTGCAGCGGCTGCCTGTCGCTCGGCTTGCATAGCTTTCAAAGAGTTAATAATAGACCTCCACAAGGGGTCGAGGGGCCGCAATGGTTTTTCTTCTTTTCCACCATTAATGACTGATTCCCACATGCAGTCCCCAATATCACACCATTTGTCGACACTGAATATCAGTGCCACTTCTGACAAATGTCCCTTCTTCCGAGCCCAGTGCACCAGGGTCTCGGTCATGCCTTTAGGAGATGACTGCTCCCCTCTCTTAGAGAGAATATTTAATGGCAGTTTCTCCGCAGCTTCCCACTCCATCGTGGATACACAGGGCGGGTCGCGACCCCGCTTCCAGCTAACCGCAACACTTACGTCAGCGCCTAATCCAGCTACCGCAACACGGTGCCAACCTCTGTCGCGACCGTCCTGCCGTTGTCCACTTCCCCGAATCGTCCCACGAAGGGTCCCTGTTCGGGCGCCAAATGTGGGGAAGTCTCTGGACTCTCAGGACGCGCTAGAAACATAACAGCACACCAATGTGGTTAAAAGCTATTAATCTGCTTTATTGTTAAGCACTACTCTATTTATACATGTTAACAGAGCATTCTGCAAAACACTCTTTAACTGTTCACACAGGTGCTCAGCCAATCAGAGCCGTGAGATGTTCTTTCTTCTTCTGAAGGTGTCCTTGGTTCTCATGCCGCTTATCTTGCTCACAGCTGCTGCTCCGTGCAGTTTTTTCTTACGTTCCCACAGATGTCTGTAGTGACCCCAGAACTGTTCCATTATGACCCCATAAAAGCTGTATTATGACCCCATAAGAGCTCCAGTGACTCCATAGAGCTGCATAGTGACCACATAAGAGTTCAGTTATGACCCCCTTGAGCTCCAGAGTGAGCTTGTCACAGTTCCATTCTGACCCCATAAATCTCCATAGAAACACCATAAGAGCTCCATAGACACCCCATAGAGTTCCATATTGACCCCATAAGAGTTCCGTTTTGCCCCCTTAGCGCTCCAGAGTGAGCTCATAACACTTGCATTATGACCCCATAAGAGATCCGTGGTGACCCCATAAGAGATCCACAGTGACCCAACAACAGTTGCATCAAAATTCCTTATTGCTCACAAGTGACTGCATAACATTGCCAGAGTGGCCCCATAAGTGTCTCATGATGACCCCACAGAGCATTCTAGTGACCCCATAAGAGGTCCAATATGACCCCGTTAGAACTTCATAGTAACCCCCTAGAGCTTCATGCTGAGCCCTTATCAGTTCCCTTGTGACCCCATTGGAGGTTCTTAGGGACCTCAAAACAGTTTCACAGAGACCCCGTGGAGCTCCATAGTTGCCCAATAACAGTAACATTCTGACCACATAGCAGCTCCATGGTGTCCCCATAACTTTTCCATTCTGACCCATCCGAGCTCCATTGTGACCCCATAACAGTGGTATTATGATGCCATAGATCTCTGTAGTTACCCCATATCAGCTCCATTATGACCCCATCAGAGCTGCATAGAGACCCAATAGACCTCCAAAGCGACCCCATAGAGCTGCATAGTGACCCCATAACAGCTCCA
>JADANK010001007.1:0-15491 GCA_021292215.1 Lophura nycthemera
GGGGGGGGGGGGGGGTTTTGGGTCTGGGGGTGGGTGGGGACGTGGGGTCTGTGGGGGGGGGGAACAGGGCATGGGGTCTGGGGGGGGGGGGGACATGGGGTCTATGGGGGGCCAGGGGGTGCAGGGGTGGGGGGGTGGGAGAGGATGAGGGGGGACATGGGGTCTATGGGGCTGGGGGTGGGGGGGGTGAGGGAGGGGGGGACATGGGTCTATGGGGCTGGGGGGGTGGGGGGACATGGGGTCTGTGGGGTGGGGGGGGACACAAGGGAATCTATGGGGGGGGATGTCAGGGGGGTCTGGAAGGTGAGGGGGGATGCTTGGGTCTGGGGGTGGGGGGTCTATGGGATGGGGGGAGTGAGGGGGGGGACACTTCGGGTCTATGGGGTGGGGGTGGGGGGATGTCAGGGGGTCTGCAAGGAGGGGGGGGAGGCTTGGGTCGGGGGGTGGGGGGTGGGGGGGACATGGGGTCTGTGGGGGGGGGGATGTCAGGGGGGCTGTAGGTGAGGGGGAGGACATGGGGTTGGGGGGACACATGGGGTCTATGGGGCTGGGGGTGGGGGGGCATGGGTCAGGGGTGGGGGTGGGGGGGACACATGGGTCCCAGTCCCAGTCCCCACATCCCCCCAGCCCCCACCGCCCCCAGCCCAGCCCACACCCCCCCTCAGTCCTACACCCCCCCAGTACCCCCCAATTCCCCCAGCCCCACATCCCCCAGCCCCATGCATCCCCCGGCCCCCCCACAAATGCCCCCAGCCCACACTCCCCCCCACCCCAGTCCCCACCCCCCCAATCTCACCCCACAGACAAACACCTCCACCCCACAACACCCCCCCCCCAGCCCCACAGCCCCCGAACCCCAGCCCTCCCCCAGCATCCCCCCCCACCCCCCCCCCCCCACACCCCCCACTCCCCCCTCACCCCCCCAGCCCCACAACCCCCCCACCCCCACATCCCCCCCGTCCTCCCCACACCCTCCAGCCCCACAACCCCCACAGCCCCCATCTCCACCCCAGCCCAGCATCATCCCCCCCCAGCCCCACACCCCCACCCCACCCCCCCATCCCCACCACCCCCACCCCCCAGCCCCACACATCCCCCAGCCCCACAGCCCCCAGCCCCACCACCCCCCAGCCCCACATCCCCCCCCACCCCCCCCACCGTTTGGCATCCGACAGGTCGATGTTGGTCCCGAATTTGATGATCTGATGCGACTTCTGGTCGGGGTTACTGCGGGGGGGGGGGCGTTATAGGGCCACCCATAGGGCCACCCTAGGGCCACCCGTAGGGCCACCTATGGGGTGGACCCCCTCCCCACCCCGTAGCAGTGGGGCGGCCCCACCTGGGGGGGCTCCCGGTGGTGCTGTCGGGTTCGTCCGCCTCCTCGTCCTCGCTGTCCTTCTCCTCCTGGGGGGGATGAGGGGTCAGCCCCATAGCGCCCCATAGCGCCCCATAGCACCCCATAGCACCCCATAGCACCCCATAGCTCCCTATAGCGCCCCATAGCCCCATAGCCCCTATAGCACCCTATAGCACCCCATAGCACCCCATAGCACCCCATGGCACCCATAGCGCCCCATAGCACCCCATAGCGCCCCATAGCACCCCATAGCACCCCCATCAGCCCCATAGCACCCCATAGCACCCCATAGCACCCCATAGCGCCCATAGACCCCATAGCGCCCCATAGCACTCCACAGTGCCCCATAGCACCCCATAGCACCCACTGCACCCCACAGTGCCCCATAGCACCCTACAGCACCCCATAGCACCCCACAGCACCCCACAACACCCCATAGTGCCCCACTGCACCCACAGCACCCCATAGCGCCCCATAGCACCCCATAGCACCCCATAGCACCCCATAGCACCCCATAGCACCCCATAGCACCCTATACACCCTATAGCACCCCATAGCACCCTATAGCACCCCATAGCACCCATGCCCCATAGCACCCCATAGCGCCCCATAGCACCCTATAGCGCCCCTAGTGCCCCACAGTGCCCCATTGCACCCTATAGCACCCCATAGCGCCCCATTGCACCCTATAGCGCCCCATAGCGCCCCATAGCACCCTACAGCACCCCCCCTGCCCCCCAACCCACCTGCAGGGACTCCTGGAAGGAGGACGCCTCCTACTGGGCGTTCTTTGCAATGCTGCTGTTCCCATCACCCCACATCCCCCCTCTATCACCCCCTATGACCCCATATCCCCTTATACGACCCCATATCCCCCCCCCATGACCCCATAACCCCCCCCAACGACCCCCCAACCCACCTGCAGGGACTCCTGGAAGGAGGAGGCCTGGTACTGGGCGTACTTGGCGATGCTGCTGTCCCCATCACCCCATCACCCCATATCCCCCCTCCACACCCCCTATGACCCCATATACCCCCATCTGACCCCATAATTCCCCCCCCACGACCCCATATCCCCCCCCCCCCGACCCCCCAACCCACTGCAGGGACTCCTGGAAGGAGGACGCCTGCTACTGGGCCTTCTTTGCAATGCTGCTGTCCCCATCACCCCAGATCCCCCATGCTCCCCCATATCTTCCCTCTATCACCCTATACGACCCCAATATCCCCCCCCCACGACCCCATATCCCCCCCCCACGACCCTAAACCCCCCCCCGACCCCCCAACCCACCTGCAGGGACTCCTGGAAGGACAATGCCTGGTACTGGGCGTTCTTTGCAATGCTGCTGTCCCCATCACCCCAGATCCCCCACATCTCCCCTCCATCACCCCTATGACCCCATATCCCCCTATAACGACCCCATATCCCCCCCCACGACCCCATATCCCCCCCCCACGACCCCCAAACCCACCTGCAGTGACTCCTGGAAGGACAATGGCTGCTATTGGATGTACTTTGCAATACTGCTGTCCCTATACACCCATATCCCCCCTCCATACCACCCCCTATGATGCCATATCCCCCCTATATGACCCCTATATCCCCCTTTTACCCCCCCCCCACGACCCCAAAACTCCCCCCCCCCGACCCCACAACCCACCTGCAGGGACTCCTGGAAGGATGAGGCCTGCTATTGGCAATACTTGGTGATGCTGCTGGTCCCCATCACCCCAGATCCCCCAGTATCCCCCCTCACCACCCTATGACTCCCCTAAAGACCCCTATATCCCCCACCCCCCCCACCGAAACCCCCCCAACCCCCACCCCCCACCCCCCCCCCCCCCGCTCCCCAACCCCCTGCAGGGACTCCTGGAAGGACAATGGCTGCTATTGGATGTACTTTGCAATGTTGCTGTCCCTCCATCACCCCACCATATCCCCCCTCCATCACCCCCTATGATGCCATACCCCTCCCCCCCATATCCCCCTTATATGACCCATATCCCCCCCCCCCACGACCCCATAAACCCCCCCCCCCCCGCCCCCCCAACCCACCTGCAGGGACTCCTGGAAGGACGATGGCTGCTATTGGCCATACTTGGTGATGCTGCTGTCCCCATCACCCCATATCCCCCACATCCCCCCTCCATCACTCCCCTATGACCCCCATATCCCACTTTATACCCACCCCTATCCCCCCCCCCCCACGACCCCATAAACCCCCCCCCGACCCCATAACGCACCTGCAGGGACTCCTGGAAGGACAATGGCTGCTATTGGATGTACTTTGCAATGCTGCCATCCCCATCACCCCATCACCCCAATCACCCCCCTCTATCACCCCCCCTATGACCCCCTATGACCCCACATCCCCGTCTTATTACCCCCCCCCCGACCCCAAACCCCCCCCCCCCGCCCCCCCAACCCACCTGCAGGGACTCCTGGAAGGACGATGCCTGCTACTGGCCATACTTGGTGATGCTGCTGTCCCCATCACCCCATATCCCACCCATATCCCTCCTGTATCCTTTTATATGACCCCATATCCCCCTATTATACCCCCCCCCACGACCCCACTAACCCCCCCCACGACCCCACAACCCACCTGCAGGGACTCCTGGAAGGAGGACGCCTGGTACTGGGCGTACTTGGCGATGGTGGTGTCCCCATCACCCCAGATCCCCCCATATCCCCCATATCTTACTCTCCTCTATCACCCTATACGACCCCATACCCCCCCCCACGACCCCATAAACCCCCCCCCACAAACCCCCCAACCCCACCTGCAGGGACTCCTGGAAGGAGGAGGCCTGGTACTGGGCGTACTTGGCGATGGTGGTGTCCCATCACCCCATATCCCCCCTCATATCACCCCCTATGACCCCCTATGACCCGCATATCCCCCTTGCTTACCCACCCCACGACCCCAAACCCCCCCCACTCACGACCCCCCAACCCACTGCAGGGACTCCTGGAAGGAGGAGGCCTGGTACTGGGCGTCTTTGCAATGCTGCTGTACCCATCACCACCATACCCCCATAATCCCTGTTCTATCCCCCCATCTGACCCATATCCCCCCTCTATCACCCCATATCCCCCCCCCCCACGCCCCAATCCCCCCCCACGCCCCTACCCCCCCCCCGACCCCCCAACCCCCTGCAGGGACTCCTGGAAGGATGAGCCTGGTACTGAGCGTACTTGGTGATGCTGCTGTCCCCATCCCCCCATCAACCCCATATCCCCCAACCCCCATATCCCCCTACTCCCCTTATCCCCTATAACGACCCCCATATCCCCCCCCCACGACCCATAAACCCCCCCCACGCCCCCCCAACCCACCTGCAGGGACTCCTGGAAGGACGATCCTGCTATTGGATACTTGGCATGCGCTGTCCCCATCACCCCCCAAATCCCCCAATCCCCCCCACCCCCTATACCCCCCTATCCCCCTTTACCCCCCCCCCCCCCCAAAAACCCCCCCCCCGCCCCCCCCACCTAGGGACTCCTGGAAGGAGGAGGCCTGGTACTGGGCGTCTTGGCGATTGGTGTCCCCATTAACCCATTCCCCCCTATCCCCCCCTTTCACCCCAATCGTATCGCCCCATACCCCCCCCGACCCCATACCCCCCCCCCCCCCCAAAACCCCCCCCCCACGACCCCCCAACCCCCCTGCAGGGACTCCGAAGGAGGAGGCCCTGGTACGGCGTACTTGGCGATGGGTGGTGGGGACCCGGCTGCTCTCGCAGGGCCAACCTGGCCCGGGTGCCCCCCCCAGGTCCCAGTTCGTCCGGGCTGCTGCACCTGGGTGCGGACCTCCACGGGTGCTCCCCGCTGGCCTCCACCAGCGTCTTGGTGCTGAACAGCCCCAGGCTGGGGGGGGCACGGGGGGGTCAGTTTTTGGGGGGGGGGGTGGGGGGGGATTTGGGGGGGGGGGGGGGGTGGGGGGGGGGGGGGGGGGGGCAGGGGGGGTCAGTTTGGGGGGGGGGGGGTGTGGGGGGGGGTCGTGGGGGGGGGAAGTGGGGGGTGCTGAACAGCCTCAGGTCTGGGGGGGGCACGGGGGGGTTTGGGGGGGGGGGGGGGGGGAAAAAAGGGGGGGGGGGGGGGGGGGAAAAAAAAAAAAAGTTGGGGGGGGGGGGGGGGGCAGTTGGGGGGGGTGCAAACAGCCCCAGGTCGGGGGGGGCAAAGGGGGGGCAGTTTTGGGGGGGGTCAATGGGGGGGGGTGGGGGTGTTGGGGGTTGAGGGGGGGAAGTGGGGGTTCTGAAACCCCAGGTCGGGGGGGGCACGGGGGGGTCGTTTTTGGGGGGGGGTCAGTGGGAGGGGGGTCAGTTGGGGGGGGTGCTGAACAGCCCCAGGTCGGGGGGGGGGCACGGGGGGGTCGTTTTGGGGGGGGGGGGGGGTGGGGGGGGGGTCAGTGGGGGGGGGGGGGGCAGTTGGGAGGGGGGGTATTTGGGGGGTGGGGGCCCAGGTTGGGGGGGCAGGGGGGGGTCAGTTTTGGGGGGGGGGGGGAATTGGGGGGTGGGGGGGGGTTTTGGGGGGGGAGGGATGGGGGGGTGTGGGGTTGGGGGGGGACGGGGGGGTCATTTTTTGGGGGGGGGGGTGGGGGGGGTCAGTGGGGGGGTGGGGAGGGGTCAGTTGGGGGGGATGCTGAACAGCCCCAGGTCTGGGGGGGGCACGGGGGGGTCAGTTTTGGGGGGGGGCCCCACCCCATAACTCCCCCCACCCTATAACCCCCCACCCCATAACCCCATAACCCCATGACCCCATAACCCCCCACCCCATCACCCCATAACTCCTCCCACCCCATAATCCCCCACCCCATAACCCATAACTCGCACCCTATAACCCCCCACCCCATAACCCCATACCTCCCACCCGTAGAAACCCCCCACCCCATAACCCCATAAACCACACAACCCATAACCCCATAACCCCAAACCCAATACCCCCCCACCCCATAATCCCCCACCCCAATACCTCCCACCCCATAAACCCTCCTCCCCGTAACCTCCACCCCATAACCCCCCACCGCATGACCCCATAACCCCATACCCCCACCTCATACCCCATAACCCCTACCCCCCACCCCAACTCCCATCCCATAACACCCCCACCCCATAACCCCATAACCCCATGATCCCATAAACCCATAACCCCCCCACCCCATAACCCTATAACCCCATACCCCATAACCTCCCACCCCATAACCCCATAACCCATACCTCCCACCCCATAACCCTCCTCCCCGTAACCCCACCCCCAACCCCGTAACCCCCCACTGCATAACCCACTAACCCAAACTCCCCACCACCATAACCCCATAACCCCACACCCCATAACCCCATAACCCCCCATCCCATAGCTCCACCACCACCCCATAAACCCCCCACCCCATAACTCCCCACCCCATAACCCCTCCACCCCCATAACCCCATAACCCCACACTTCTCACCCCATAACCCCATACCCATAACCCCATAACTCCCCCCACCCTATAACCCCCCACCCCATTACCTCCCACCCCATAACCCCATAACCCCACACTCCTCACCCCATAACCCCGTCCCCATGTCCCCATACCCCCACCCCATAACCCTATAACCCCATACCCCATAACCCCCCACCCCATAACCCCCCACCCCATAACCCCCCACGACCCCATGACCCCCACGACCCCCCCCCGTGACCCCATAAACCCCCCACCCCATAACCCCCACCCTATAACCCCCCACCCCATAACCCCATAACCCCATGACCCCATGAGCCATGACCCCACAACCCCCCCCATAACCCATAACTCCCCCCACCCCATAACCCCATAACCCCATGACCCCATACCCCATAACCCCCCCACCCCATAACCCCCATAACCCCACGACCCCAAACCCCATAACCCCCCCCTGACCCCATAACCCCCCACCCCATAACCCCATAACCCCATGACCCCATGAGCCCATGAGCCCATGACCCCACAACCCCCCCCATAACCCCAAACCCCATACCAAACCCCATACCCCCACCCAAAACCCCATACCTCCCACCCTATAAACCCCCACCCCATAACCCCCATAACTCCCCCCACCCCATAACCCCACACCCTCCCACCCCATAACCCCATAACCCCATAACCCCATGACCCCATAACCCCATAACCCCCACCCCATACCCCATAATTCCTCCCCACCCTATAACCCCAGTAACCCCAAACACCCCATGTCCCCACCCCATAACCCTTTAACCCCATAATCCCACACCTCCCACCCATAACACCCATGAACCCCATACCCCACATAACCCCCCCACCCCATAACCCCCCACCCCATACTCCCCCCACCCCATACCACCCACCCCATAACCCTCCTCCCCATAAACCCCCCACCATAACCCCCAACCCATACCCCATAATCCCCCCACCCCATAACCCCCATCAATACTCCACCCACCCCATAAACCCCCCACCCCATAACCCCATACCCCATAACCCCCCACCCACCCCATTACAGCCCATGACCCCAACCCAATAACCCCATAACCCCATAACCCCCAAACCCCCACCCCCTAACCCCATAACCCCATGAACCCCATGACCCCATGACACCCAACAACCCCCCCCATAACCCCATAACCCCATACTCCCCACCACCAAAACCCACACCCCCCCCCATACCCCATAACCCCTGACCCCACCAACCCACACCCCCCACGACCCCATACCACAACCCCATAACCCCAAGCCCCCCGCGGTCTCACTGAGCCTGAGGGACCCCGCCAGCCCCCTGATGACGGTGATGGGGTTTTTGGGGTCGGTGCAGAACTGCAGCAGGACGGGCGAGAAGGCGTCGCGCTTGCTCTCCAGCTGTGGGCGGAGCCGTCAGAGCCGGGCGGCCAATCGCGGCCCGCCCCCGCCGCCACCGCCCACCCCCGGCAGCCAATGGGAACGCTTCCCCCCCCTCCCCTCCCCCCCCTCCCTCTCCAAACCCACCCCCTGGGGATCCCCGTCCGCGGACCAATGGGAGCGGGGGACGCTCGGCCGTGGACCAATGGGAGTGGGGATGGTCGGGGATACGCCCGCCCACGGACCAATCGGAGAGATCCCCATCCGCGGACCAATGGGAGCGGGGGATGCTCATCCACGGACCAATGGGAGTGGGGGATGCTCGGCCGCAGACCAATGGGAGTGGGGATGGCCAGGGATTTGCCCGCCCATGGACCAATCGGAGAGATCCCCATCCGCGGACCAATGGGAGCAGGGAATGTTCATCCGCGGACCAATGGGAGCGGGGGATGCTCGGCCGCAGACCAATGGGAGGGGGAATGGCTGGGGATTCGCCTGCCCACGGACCAATCGGAGAGATTCCCATCCCCGGACCAATGGGAACGGGGGATGCTCGGTCCCATCCGCGGACCAATGGGAGCGGGGGATGGCTGGGGATTCGCTCGCCCATGGACCAATCGGAGAGATTCCCATCCGCGGACCAATGGGAGTGGGGGATGGCTGGGGATTTGCTCGCCCACGGACCAATCGGAGAGATCCACATCCGCAGACCAATGGGAACAGGGGATGCTCGGCCACGGACCAATGGGAGTGGGGATGGCCGGGGATTCGCTTGCCCACGGACCAATCAAAGAGATCCCCATCCGTGGACCAATGGGAGCAGGGGATGCTCATCCGCAGACCAATGGGAGTGGGGGATGCTCGGCCGCGGACCAATGGGAGTGGGGATGGCCAGGGATTTGCTCGCCCACGGACCAATCGGAGAGATCCCCATCTGTGGACCAATGGGAGTGGGGATGGCCGGGGATTCGCCCGCCCACGGACCAATCAAAGAGATTCTCATCCACGGACCAATGGGAGCGGGGGATGCTCGGCTGCGGACCAATGGGAGTGGGGATGGTCAGGGACACGCCCGCCCACGGACCAATCGGAGAGATCCCCATCTGCGGACCAATGGGAGCAGGGAATGCTCATCCGCGGACCAATGGGAGCAGGGGATGCTCAGCCGCAGACCAATGGGAGTGGAGATGGCCGGGGATTTGCTCGCCCATGGACCAATCGGAGAGATCCCCATCCGTGGACCAATGGGAGCGGGGGATGGCCGGGGATTCGCCCGCCCACGGACCAATCGGAGAGATCCCCATCCACGGACCAATGGGAGCGGGGGATGCTCGGCCACAGACCAAGGGGAGTGGAGATGGCCGGGGATACGCCCACCCACGGACCAATCAGAGAGCCCTGAGAGATGCCCTATCACAGACCGATTCGAGCTGGGAGCGTCCACCCACGGACCAATCAGAGGTGGGGATGCCCAAAGAGTAACCGTCCGTGAGCCAATCAGAGTGGGGATGCCCTGGGATACGCCCACCCACGGACCAATCAGAGGGGGGATGCCCAGGGAGATGCCCATCCAGGGACCAATCAGAGCGGGGATGCCCAGACAAGCACCCTCCCTCCGACCAATGAGAGTGGGGAACGCCCACCTATGGACCAATCAGGGCAGGGATGCCCTGGGAATGCCCACCCCCCCCCCATCACTGAATCAGCTCGGGGATTCCCTGGGAAACCCCTCTCACCCAGCAGCCAATCAGCAGCAAGAATCGCTGCACATCAGCCAATCAGCAGCCAGAATCACTACCTATGGGCCAATCAGCACCGGAGACCTCTGGGATCATCCAATCAGTGCTGAGGAGCCCGGGCCTGTCCCACTAGCCAGCCAATCAGCATGAAGCAGCCAGAAAAGCAGCTGGACATCAACCAATCAGAGAGGAGATCCCCAGAAACTCATTTGGGCGCGAATCAATCAGAAGGGAAATGCCCCGAAAAGCTCCTGGGCATCAACCAATCAGGAAGGAGCTCCCCAGAAAACCACCCGGGCATCAGCCAATCAGAGAGGAGCTCCCCAGAAACGCACTCGGGCACGAACCAATCAGGGAAGAGCTGCCCAGAAAAGCACCTGGGAATCTACCAATCAGAGAGGAGCTCCCCAGAAACGCACATGGGCACGAACCAATCAGGAAGAGGTGCCCAGAAAAGCACCTGGAATCTACCAATCAGAGAGGAGCTCCCCAGAAACCACACGGGCACGAACCAATCAGGGAAGAGAACGCCCAGAAAACCACCGGGCGTCAACCAATCGGGACGGAGAGCCCGAGCAAAACCCCGGGGCATCAACCAATGAGAGAGGAATCCCCGCACGGACGCCCTCCCGGCAGCCAATGGGAGCGGGGCGGCGGCGGAGGCGACCAATGGGCACTCACGTAGATGCTGGGGGTGGGCGGGCTCAGCTTGTCGCGCGGCAGCCGCTGCCCGGAGTCGATGCGAGGCTTCACGGATTGCAGGGGGGACAGGTAGGACTCGCGGAACGGCACCGGGGGGCGCGCCTGCCTGTGGGGCACAGAGGGGAAAGTGGGGACCCCATATGGACCCCGTACAGACCCCATAGAGACCCCACACGGACCCCATAGGGACCCCATAGAGATTCCATTGGGACCCCATAGAGATTCCATTGGGACCCCATAGGGACCCCATAGAGATCCCATAGGGACCCCATACAGACCACATAGAGATCCCATAGAGACCCATAGACACCCCATAGAGACCCCATTGAGACCCCATACAGACCCCATAGGGACCCCATAGGGACCCCATAGAAATCCCATAGAGACCCCATAGGGATCCCATAGGGTCCCCATAGGGATTCCAGAGCAATCCCATACAGACCCCATAGGGACCCCATAGAGGCCTCATGTGGACCCCATAGAGACCTCACACGGACCCCATAGGAACCCCATACAGACCCCATAGAGATACATAGAGACCACATAGGGACCCCATAGAGATCCCATAGAGACCCCATAGAGATCCCATACAGACCCCATAGGGACCCCATAGAGATGCCATAGAGACCCGATAGGGACACATAGGAACTCCATAAAGACCCATACAGAACCATAGAGACCCCATAGAGACCCCATAGAGATCCCAGACAGACCCTATAAAGATTCCATAGAGACTCCATAGAGACCCCATTGGGACCCCTGTAGAGATCCCATATGGACCCCATAGAGCCCCATAAGACCCATAGGACCCATAGGACCACAGGACCCCAACAGGTAGGACTCGCGAAGGCCCGGCCCCTAGGCCCTGGGGCCCCAAGGGAAAGTGGGACCCCATAAGGAACCCCTACAGACCCCATAGAAGCCCATACAGACCCCAAGGACCCCATAGAGATCCCATAGAGATTCCATAGGACCCGATAGAGAGCCCAAGAGATCCCATAAGACCCCCATAGAATCCCATGAACCCCATAGAGATCCCATAAGACCCCATAAGATCCCCACAGAGACCCCATAGGGACCCATAGAGACCCATAGAGCCCCATACAGCCCCATAGAGACCCCCAGACCCCATACAGACCCAAGAGACCCATAGAGAGACCCCATAGAGACCCATAGAGACCCCATAAAGACCCCATAGAGACCCATAAGAGACCCATATAGACCCATAAGACCCCAAGGGCCCCATAGAGACCCATAGAGACCCCATAGGGACACAGAACCCACAGGTAGGACTCGCGGAACGGCACCGGGGGGCGCGCCTGCCTGTGGGGCACAGGTATAGGGGAAAGTGGGGACCCCATATGGACCCCATACAGACCCCATAGAGAGCCCATAGAGACCCCATAGAGAGCCCATACAGATCCCATAGAGAGCCCATAGAGAGCCCATACAGACCCCATAGAGACCCCATAGAGATCCCATAGGAACCCCATAGAGACCCCATAGAGATTCCATTGGGACCCCATAGAGAGCCCATAGGGACCCCATAGAGACCTCATAGAGATCCCATACAGATCCCATAGGGAACCCATACAGACCCCATAGGAACCCATACCGACCCCATAGAGATTCCATTGGGACTCCATAGAGAGCCCATAGAGACCCCATAGAGAGCCATAGACCCAAGACCCCACAGAGACCCCATAGAGACCCCAAGAACCCATAGAACCCCAAGAGACCCAAGAGATCCGCATTGGACCCACAAGAGACCCCATAGGGACCCCATAGAAATCCCATACAGATCCCATAGAGATTCCATAAACACCCCATAGAGAGCCCATAGGGACCTCCCAGATCCCCCCAACCTCCCCCCAAACCCCCCCAGCCCCCCAACCCCCATTGCCCACCCCAGCCCCCCCAGACCCCCCCAATCCCCAACCCCAACAGACCCCCCCCAGCCCCTCCCCAGCCCCCCCAAACCCCCCCACAACCCCCCCACCCCCACTGACCCCCGCAACCCCCCCCTGGACCCCCCAGCCCCCCCAGCCCCCCACTGACCCCCCCAATCCCCCCCAGCCCCCCACTGACCCCCCCAGCCCCTCCCAAACCCCCCAATCCCCCCCATTGACCCCCCCAAACCCTCCACTGACCCCCCCAACACCCCCCCCAGACCCCTCACAGCCCCCCCCCCACCCCTCCCCCCCCCAAAACCCCCACTGACCCCCCCAACCCCCCCAAACCCCTCCCAGCCCCCCAAGGCCCCCCACTGACCCCCCCAGCCCCTCCCACACCCCCCCAATTCCCCCCCACTGACCCCCCCAGACCCCTCCCCAGAACCCCCCCCAAGCCCCCCCATTGACCCCCCAATCCCCCCAGGCCCCCCCACTGGCCCCCCCAGCCCCCCCTACACTCCCCCAAGCCCCCCTGACCCCCCCTTTCCCCCCCAAACCCCCCACTGACCCCCCCGAAGCCCCCCCAGACCCCCCCAAACCCCCCCAGACCCCCCACTGATCCCCCCCAGACCCCCAAATCCCCCCCCAATCCCCCCAGACCCCCCCAAATCCCCCAAACCCCCCAAATCCCCCCCCCTGATCCCTCCAGGCCCCTTCCAGACCCCCGCCAACCCACCACTGACCCCCCCAGTCCCCCCCCAGACCCCCCCCAGCCTCTCCCACACCCCCCCAAAAAACCCTTTTGACCCCCCCCAATCCTTCCCAAACCCCCCTGACCCCCCCATCCCCCACCCCCCCCATGGCCCCCCCCTTCCCACACCCCCCCACCACCCCCAGCCTCCCCAGACCCCCCACTGGACCCCCCCAGCCCCCCAAGCCCCCCCCACCCCCCCACACCCCCCCAACCCCCCCAGCCCCCCCCCCCCCCCCCCCCTCCCAGACCCCCCCAATCCCACCCCCCCCCCCCAGACCCCCCCAACCCCCCCATGGACCCCCCAAGCCCCAATTCCCCCCCAGCCCCCTTTGACCCCCAACCCCCCCCCCAGCCCCCCACTGACCCCCCCCCCCCCAACCCCCCCCAGACCCCATGCCCCCCCCCCCCCAACCCCTCCCAACCCCCCCAAGACCCCCCCTAGCCCCCCATGGGACCCCCCCAATCCCCCCCAAACCCCCCCAGCCCCTCCCACCCCCAACCCCCCCACTGCCCCCCCCCGGCGCCCCCCCCCCATTACCTGCTGGCCCTCACCACCTCCGCGGCGCTGTGGCTGATGGTGAGCTGCGCCAGGGGCAGCCGGGGGGGCGGGGGGGGGGAAGGCGGCGACTCTTCTTTTTCCGTGCCCCCCCCGAGACGAAACGTTTCTCCTCCTCCCACCCCCCCATTTCCACCTCCTGAAGCCCGGGGGGGTCCTCCGACCGCCGCCGCCGCCCCCCCCCCGGCCGCCCCCCCGCTCTCCACCTTCACCAGGCGGATTTTGAGCTCGCGGGGGGGCCCTCGCTCAGCGCCCGCAGCTGCAGCAGTTCGGCGGCGCTGGGGGGGGGCGGAGGGGGGGGCTGCTTCGGAAGGGGGGGGGGAGGAGGAGGAGGAGGAGGAGGAGGAGGAAGAGCGGGAGGGGGGGGCGGCGGGAGGTTTGGGGGTCGGGGTCTTGCGGGGGGGGGGGGGCGGTGGCGGGGGGGGCGGCGGGGTCTGGGGGCGGGGAGGGAGGGGGGGGAGAGCGAGGAGGGGATGGGGAAGGGGGGGGAGGGGGGGGAAGGGGGAGGGGGGTTTTTTTGGGGGGGGGGTCGCCCGGCTGTTTCAACCAACGTCTCGCAGGCCGCGGGAAATCTCCTCCAGAGCTTCTGATTGGCTGAGGGGGGCGGGGGGGGGAGGGAGGGGGGCGCCCCCCTGGGGAGGAAGAGGAGGAGGAGAGGAGGAGGAGGAAGAGGGAGGAGGGGGGGGGTGATGTGGCCCCCCCCAGGTCGGGGTGAGTAGACCGGGGGGGGCCGAGTTTTTGGGGGTTGCCCCCCCCGGTGGGTGGGGGGGGGGCGGTGGTGGAGGCGGCGGGTGGGGGGGGGGAGGAGCGGGGGGGGGTTCGTCCCTTTTGCCAAACGGGTACAAACGGGGGGGGTCGGAACCCGGGGGGGTCCCGAAAGAAGAAGGAGCTTTGGGTCGGGCGAGGGGGGGGGGACCGGGCAAGAGGAGGGGGGGGGGCGTTTTTGGGGGGGAGGAGGTTTTTTTTTGGGGGGGGGGCGGCGGCGGCGGGAGGAGGAGGAGGAAGAGGAAGAGGAAGAACGGGAGGGGTGGGGGGTGGTGGTGGGGGGGTGACGGGCCGGGGGGGTTGGGGTGGGGCTGGTGGGGGTGGGGGGGGGGTGGTCTCCTCCGCCGCCCCCCCCCAGCCCGGTGTCGGGGCCCCACCCCCCCCCCCCCACCCTGTCGTCCTCCTCCTGGCGGATGGATTCGTCCAGCATCCGCATGATGGTGGCCAAACCCTCCGGGAGGATGGGGGGAAATTCGGGGGGCTCCTCGAAAGGTTCCTCCAAGGGGGGGGTCCCGAAATCGAAACAACCGCCCGGAGTGGGGGGGGGTAGGGCTGAGAGAATGGGGGGGGTCGTTTTTTGCTTGGGGGGGTGGAAGGGGAGGGGGGGAGAGGAGGAGGGGGAGGGGAGGAGGGATGGATGGAGGGGGGGGGGGTACCTGAGGTGGGGCGGTGGTGGTGGTGGGGGGGGGGGGGGGGGGGGGAGGCGGGGGGGGTCCCAACCAAAATTGAGGGGGGGGAGTCGGGGGGGTGGCGGGGGGGTGGGGAGGGAAGCGGGGGGGGGCCCCGCTTATGCTGGTGGTGGTGTGGGTGGGGGGGGGGGGTTTGGGGGGGCCGCTTTTGGGGGGGGGGGCCCCGGGGGGGGGGGGGGGGGGGGGGGGGGGGGTTTGGGGGGG
>JADANK010001008.1:0-10257 GCA_021292215.1 Lophura nycthemera
CGCTCCAAAGCATGAACAAAAGCTACCCCCCAACCGCGCCGCCATCGCCGCCATCTCACAAATGACGGAGCAACTGAATGAAATGCGAGAGCAAGTGTCTTCACTGATGAATCGTGACAAACCTGTAGAAGTATCAGAAACGCTTGGTGAAGATCAGAAATAGTCAAAAGAGTCTACTGAAGGAGATGAGGAGATGATGAACAAGTGTGGATCCAACTAACATAAAGACGACGAACCCTCCTTCTCAGGTGCAAAATCAAAAATCTCAGCTGTTTAGAGGCAAAACGCTCTCCAGCTCCAGGAAGGAATCCTACATCGCGACTTGCCTTGTGGCGTTACTTACGTGACCATGGAGAAGACATGAGGAAGTGGCACGACCAAGCTACTCACGTACTACGAGCACGGGTGAGAGAATTACAAAGCAGACCAACCGCCAGTGCAGTTGCTCCGGTTACCACAGGTAATGAATAGAGGGGCCCTGCCCTCAGTCGGGGGGGGAAAGGGATAATAGAGTTTATTGGACTGTGTGGATCCGATGGCCTGGCACAGAACCACTGAAATATAAGGCATTGGTGGATACCGGTGCACAGTGCACTCTGATGCCCTCGACTTATGAAGGGACAGAATCAATCCATATTTCTGGAGTGACTGGGGGCTCTCAAGAATTGACTGTTGGAGGCCGAGATAAGCCTCACTGGTAGGAACTGGCAAAAGCACCCTATTGTGACTGGTCCAGGGGCTCCATGTATACTTGGTATTGATTACCTCAGAAGGGGGCATTTCAAGGATCCTAAGGGGTATCGATGGGCCTTTGGAATAGCTGCTGTAGACACAAACAACATTAAGCAGCTGTCTGTTTTGCCTGGCCTGTCAGAAGATCCGTCTGTTGTGGGGTTGCTGACAAGTAAAAGAGCAACAGGTACCAATTGCTACAAAAACGGTGCACAGACGGCAGTACACACCACCGCACCAACAGGGATTCCTTGCTCCCCATTCATAAGTTGATTCGTCAACTAGAGAGTCAGGGAGTGGATCAGCAAAACTCACTCGCCTTTAACAAGCCCCATATGGGCCAGTGCGTAAAGCCAGTGGAGAATGGAGGCTGACGGTGGACTACCGTGGCCTGAATGAAGTCACAGCCCCCACTGAGTGCTGCCTGTGCCGGACATGTTAGAACTCCAGTATGAACTGGAGTCCAAAAGCAGCCAAATGGTATGCCTACAATTGACATTGCTAATGCTTTCTTCCTCTATTCCTTTGGCCAAGAGAATGCAGGCCACAGTTTGCTTTCACCTGGAGGGGTGTTCAGTACACCTGGAATCAACTGCCCCAGGGGTGGAAACACAGCCCAGCGCTACTATTTGCCATGGACTGATCCAAACCTCACTAGAACAGGGCAGTGCACCGAGCACTGCAGTTATTGATGACATCGTTTTGTGGTGGGGCGATACAGCAGAAGAAGTCTTCACAAAAGGAGAGCGAATAATCCAGTTCTTTCCTGCGTGCTGGTTTGCTATTAAGCGGACAAAGTGAAAGGACCTGCGCAGGAGCTTCAGTTCCTGGTATAAGGGAGACAAATGGCCGTCGTCACATCCCGACAGATTATCGACAAAATCACTGCTTGTACCTCCACCAACTAGTAAGAAAGAGACACATCTTTTTGGGGTGTAGTGGGCTTTTGGAGATGCATGTTCCAAACTATAGCTCATTGTAAGCCACCCTTTAATCATGTGACGCGATGAAGAATGAGTTCACATGGGGCCCTGAGCAGCAGCAGGCTTTGAGCAGATTAACAGGAGATAGCCCGGTGCCGGGGCCTTAGGGCCGTACGGACAGGGCAGGAGTGAAGAACATCCTCTATACTGGCTGCTGGAGAGAAAGGTCCCACTTGGAGTTGTGGCAAGAGCCTCAGGAGAGACCCGAGGCGCGACCCCTGGGGGTCTGGAGTCGGGCCCTACAGGGTCGGAAGGAGGCACACTCCAACCGAAAAGGAGATCTTAGCCCCGTATGAGGGGGTTCGGGCGGCTTCTGAATGGTCGGTAGTTCGAAACACAGCTCCTTCTGGCACCAAAAGCGAATACCATGCTGACTGGATGTTTAAAGGAAAGTTCCCCCCACCCTCACGCAACGATGCCACTTGGGTAGTGGATTGCGTTGATTACGCAACGAGCGCGGATGGGGAAACTCAGCCGTCCAGGAATCCTAGAAGGTCATCATGGACTGGCGCCTGAAGGTAAAAGTTTTGGAACATCACCAGCAGAAGAAGTTTCACGAGCTAAAGAGGCCCGCCAGCCTTACAACGATTACCAGAAAATGAAAAAAATATGATGCCCTGTTCACTGAATGGAAGCTGATCAGTAGTGTGGGAAAGCATCGCAGATGGAAATCTGTTGTGTGGAGTCCTACACGACAAGTTGCAGAGGCCAGTGAAGGACAAGGTGAATCGAGCCAGTTTGCAGAGGTGAAAGCCATTCAAGCTGGCTTTGGACATTGTCAAGTGAGAAAAACGGCCAGTGCTTTATCAATATACTGGTTCATGGATGGTGGCAAATGCGCTGTGGGGGTGGTTACAGCAATGGAAGCAGAGCAACTGGCAGCACAAAGATAAATCTATTTGGGCTGCTGAACTATGGAAAGATATTGCTGCCTGGATAGAGAATCTGGTTGTGAAGGTACGCCATGTAGATGCCCATGTGCCCAAGAGCCAGGCCACTGAGGAACAACAAAACAGTCAACAGGTGGATTGGGCTGCTAAGACTGGAGTGGCTCAGGTGAATCTGAACTGGCAGCCTAAGGGTGAATTATTTCTAGCTCGGTGGGCTCATGAGACCTAGGCCATCAAGGAAGAGATGCAACATATAGATGGGCTCATGACCAGGGAGTGGATTTAACTATGGATGCTATTGCACAGGTTTATTTCATGACTGGTGAAACATGTGCCGATAAGCAAACAAGCCAAGAGGAATGAAAAACCACTCTGGGAGGAAGGGCCGATGGCAAAGTACATACGGAGAGGCAGGGCAGGTTGATTATATCACTTTGGCCACGATCCCACAGTGGTAAGTGTTATGTGCGTTACCATGGTGGAGCAACCACTGGGGTTGGCTTGAAACTAGGCAGTACCCCATGCTATACCCGAACCACCCCGGACCACCAAGGCCTCGAACAACAGCCTACTAGGTCTTGAGGAACATCCTTGGGACAGGGCACCCAGAAAGAATTGAGTCGATAACGGGACTCATTTCAAAAAGTTCTCTGGAAATACTTGGGCAAAGATAATGGCATTGATTGGATGTACCATATTCCTACCATGCAACCAGGCTTCTGGTAAAATTGCACGATACATGGGTTGTTAAAAACTATGCTGAAACAATGGGTGGCGGAACATTTAAGCCTGGGAGAAGCATGTTGGCAGAAGCCACCTGGTTAGTCAAAATACCAGAGGAGCTAGCAATCGTGATGGTCCTACCCGTCCAGCTCCCTACATACCGGAGAGGGAGATAAGATCCCTGTTGTACATGTAAAGAGGCATGTTTGGGAAAACAGTTTGGGTTCTCTGTCCAGCTATGGAAAGGGCCAAACCTCTCCGCGGTCGGTTTTTGGCCAGGGACCTGGTCCACTTGGTGTAAGTGCAGAAGAAGGGGAGGTTCAATGGTGTACCACAAGGAAATTTGATGCTGGGGGAGTGCAGAGCAGTAAGTCTATGTATTGTATATAGACGTGTTGTGTGTGAGGCATTTTGTTAATAATCTGTGTTTGTTTGTATCGTAATGTATGTGTATATATATATAGATATATAATATAATGAGCAAGATGTAGTGATGTAGATAAGGGGTGGAATGGCAGGGTTTTGGTTTTTTTTTTGATTTTCAATATTCCACATAAAACATCATTACTGGAATTAACGTGTTAATGCTCTAATTCTAGGACATCCCTAACATTACGGAAGTCATGGGATCTGACCCTTCCGGGGGCAGGGGGCGGGCTCTTACGCTTCTGCCTGGCAGTGGGGTGCTGGAGGTGCTTTCCCAGCCGTTTTCCAAGCTTGCTCAGGTTTGACTCGGTCTCTGGAACATCTCTCTTATACCTTATTTGATTTATTAGACTCAATTTCATAGATTGTATTATATTGTATTAAAATTTTGGGTGGCATGCCGATATCGATAGTAGTAAAATAAGTTTACCTAACCTCCATAGATTGTTGCCCCTGTTTTTTTCCTTTTCCCCCTTCCGTACCATTCTGTGTGGCCAGGCGGGGGGTAGGGAAGGCAGGGGCCTACTGCCCCCCTGTCACGGGCATAAACTGATCTGGTTAATTCCGTGACAAGTGGCCAGGTAGAGAAAATGAATCATCTGATCAAATTACAAATAGTAAAATTGGGCCAAGAAGCTGGAATTTCATGGCCACAGGCACTGCCTCTGGCACTTTTAAGAATTCGAACTAAACCCCGAACCAAGAAGGGATTAAGCCCAAATGAAAGTCTTTATGGGTGACTTTATGCTGTACAAAAAGGGATATCCACACAGGTGGGGGACGAGGTGTTAAGTGAATATATAATTAGCCTGGCGAAACAGTTAAAGAAAGTTGAGAAAACAGTATTTGACACCAGGGCACGAGGCCTTGATGGTCCTGTACATGATATATGTCTATGTTAAATCCCTCTCAGATTCACCTTTGAGACCAAACTGGGAAGGACCATACCAAGTACTTCTGGCAACCCACACTGCTGCGAAACTAGAGGAACTGATATGGTGGATACATCATACACGCCTGAAGAAAGCACCTAGGCCGCAGACGAAAAAAGGACGATTGAAGATCAGGAATCAAAGCATGAATAAGCATTTGATTATATTCAGTATATTAGTGGTAGTGGTTACAGCGTGGCAGGAGAATAGTTACTTGAGAATGACTGAGAAAATTGGTCAAGCTCTCAATAGATCGTGTTGGATATGTACAGCCCTCCCTAGAGGGGAGGGAAGAATACCAGTTTATGGGATAGTTGCCTTAAACTGGACAATTCCAAATTGGGTGGAACATGGGAAATGCAAATTTGGGGTAAGAAGATAAGTTGTATAAGGGTCCTAAGTTTGACTTATTAGTTGTTAACTCTACTAGATCTATCTTTATAGATAGGAAACATGATAGTAAAGGTGGGGTGGGGGTAGGATGGCGAAATTTGACAGGCATAGGGTGTAGCTGGGAATATGAGAACTCTAAAGCAGTATCAGGAACTAGTGAAACTGGGAGGTGGAAGCAAGGTGAGGGATGTGATCCTAGAACTGACGAAGCATCACAATGGGCCTCAGATAAAAACATACTTGGAATTGTAGGGATGGGAACATCTTTCACCCACCAGGAAAACATAAACAGGCCATGCAAGTTACCTCATGGCTACTGGTGGCTATGTGGAGATGGCCAGGCATGAAAGGCATTACCATTAAACTGGACAGGGACATGCACTACAAGATATTTAATACCTCAAACTACGGTGCATGAAGACCCCAAGGGGACTCTTGAGAACTCCTTGGATTCGAACTAAGCGCACGTACAACCCCCTAGCTAGGTATAATACAGGGTTCCATAGCTTTCTGAGAGCCCTAATCCCAGCACTAGGAGTAGCACAGCTGGAAAAGGCTACAGTAAATATCTCTGCAACTCTGGAAATAATAGAAAATGCCACAATGGATGCATTATGAGCAATCCAAGAGGAGGTATCCTCCCTATCCAAAGTGGTACTTCAAAACAGGATGGCATTAGATCTGTTAACAGCTAAGGAAGAAGGGGTATGCACAATAATAAATCAGAGTTGCTGTGCTTACATAAATGAGAATTTGAGAATTGAAACAGACTTAAGAAAAATCTGGGAGCAGACAAAGGTTCTCTATAAGGCAAGCATGGATGACACAAGCTGGGAAACAGACCTATGGGACTCACTTACTAACTGGTTACCAAAACTAAGATGGTTAAGACAACTTTTCTTGGTATGCATCATACTGGTACTATTGGTAGGCCTTACCTGTGTGGTAATGAGGTGTTCTATGTGCCTGTGCCAGAATACGAGAAAAGAGTACGAAGTCTGGAAGAAACACGAGTTAAGGCAAAAGGTAGAAAGTAGGGCTTATTTCACAGAATCACAGAATCACAGACTCACAGAATCACCAAGGCTGGAAAAGACCTATAAGATCATCCAGTCCAACCATCCACCTATCACCCATGGTTCTCACTAAACTATATCCCTCAACACAACATCCAAATATTCCTTGAACACCTCAAGGGTCGGTGACTCCACCACCTCCCTGGGCAGCCCATTCCAGTGCCTGACCACTCTTTCAGAGAAGTAGTATTTCCTAATATCCAGCCTGAATCTTCCCTGGCGCAGCTTGAAACCATTCCCCCTAGTCCTATCACCAGTCACACGAGAGAAGAGGCCGACCCCCAGCTCGCTACAACCTCCCTTCAGGTAGTTATAGAGAGCAATAAGGTCTCCCCTGAGCCTCCTCTTCTCCAGTTAAGAAGGAATAATCTAGCAGGTAGAAATCCTTCTAGATTGAAGAAAAGGGGGGGAATTGAAAGGTGGAAAAGGGGCCCCATAAGAAAAAGTAAAAGGCAGAAAGAAGGTTTCACAGTAACTGAAAATAGGGGGGGGGGGTAGAGAGGGATAGTTAGAGATGGTTTATAGAAGCAGGAATGTACAGCTCATCAGAGAAGGGGGGACAGCAGACACTGGGTCTGAGATAGTGAGGGGGATGAAGGCCATGCTGGTAAGGTTTGAGAACAACTCAGAGATATCTGGCAGGAAGGTGATTAGATGTCCACAGAGCAAGACGAAACTAGTTTGGGGGATGCCCCTCCTTCTCCGTCAGGAGTTTATGGCGAGGAAGGTCAGAAGCCTTCCCGAAAAAGACAACAAATTCTTCAACCCACGACCCACTACGCACGCGCAACAGGGGAGGGTCTGCATGCTTTTGGGGTATAATGAATATGCATCCGAATTCCGGGAAACTACTGATTATGTATTAGTTCGTCCTATATCTGCAGCACGATTTTTCCAGACGGTGTGCAAGCTTGGAGGAATTACCTCCCTTGCACCAGGGCTTTTGCACAACTGCCAATAAAACATACCTCCTCTATATCCGCACAGGCCATAGGGTTTGATTTTCCGCACGTCACCAGAAGCAAACTCGGTGCCGTTGAAGCCCTGACCAGTGACAAGGTCGGAGGTAACGCCTGCTGGCAGGTGTGGCCAACACTTTGGGATTGAGCTGAGGAGGGAATGAAACACGATGGCTGAGCTGACGGCAAAGAGCTTCTGGGAAAAGCTTGGTGCCAGCTCCGAATTTGGTCCGATGACCTTCTTGTGTGCGGATGTCCAGCCCCGCTTTGCGGAGCAGCCTACGTTCCGCGATGCGCCTGGTAGGCCTGGGGCTCGGAGCGGGCCAGGCGGAACCCAGTGTGCTTTGCTCTCATTGGTCCGGTGCAGCTCCTCCCGCCCCCGGCCTCTCATTGGTCCGGTGCAGCTCCGTCCCGCCCCCGGGCTCGCATTGGCCAGCGGCAGCGTCACCGGCTCCGATTGGCTGAGCCGCAGCGCGCGGGAGCGACCCTTAGCCCGAGCTCGGAGCCGCCCGGGTCTCCTCTCAGCCCCACTCAGCGCCGCCATCCTCGGAGCTCTGCCCTCCCCCTGACCCCTCCCCCACCTCCCCAGGAGATCCCTGAGGGCTCTCCGTCCCCCCCCCCCCTCCCGTCCTCTTTGCCCCCTGCTGCCCCTGGAGCTCCACTCGGGCTTCAGGCCGTGCGTGCAGACTGCGTTGCCATGGCGACAGCGCGCACTCCCACCTGGCAGCGCGCGCAGCCGTCCCCGCAGCGACAGCGCATGCGTGACGGCGTCGCCATGGCGACGGCGCCTGAGTGCGCACGCGCCGTCCCCGCCGAGTGACGTCATCACGCCGCGACGCGAGGAGCCGGCCGTGCGGAAGTCGTGCCGTGTCCCGCACCGCTCCGACGCCGCCTCGGCTCCTACAGGTGGGTGTTGGGGGGCACCGGGGCGGGGGCCGGGTTAAGGGGGTTGGGGGCCGCGTGCCGCTCTGCTTCGGGCCCGCGGAGTCTCTGCGGTGCTCGGGGCTTCCGCTCGGCGGGGGCGGCTGCCCTGCGTCTCCCCGCCTCCCCCACCCCGTGTCTTTCGCTGCCCTCCCCCCCTGTCACCCTGCCGCTGATCGCCCACACCCCCCCAGTCCCTCTGTGTCACTCCCGGGGTTACGCCCTCTCCCCGTTCCCCCCCCTCCATTTCCCCATTCTGATCACTGTATTCCTCTTCCACCCATCCCCTCTGTGCCTCCCCCATTCTGACTTCCAGGGTCCCCCAGTCTGTCTCCCCCCCCGGTCCCTCACAGAATCACAGAATTGCCAGGGTTGGAAGGGACCTCAAGGATCATGAATCTCCAATCCCCCTGCCACACGCAGGGTCACCAATCATCCCACCTCATGCTAGACCAGGCTGCCCAGGGCCTCATCCAATCTGGCCTTGAACACCTCCAGGGACGGGGCATCCACAACCTCTCTGGGCAGCCTGTTCCAGTACCTCAGCACTGTTACTGTAAAGAATTTCCCCCTGATGTCCAACCTAAATCTCCCTTCCTCATCAACGTTCAAACCATTTCGCCCATTGTCCTTGTCACTCACCCTTTTCCAAGTTGATTCCCCTCCCTCCTTTCTGTAGGCTCCCTTTAGGTACTGAAAGGCTGCAATGAGGTCACCCCGCAGCCTTCTTTTCTCCAGGCTGAACAAGCCCAGCTCCTTCAGCCTGTCCTCATAGGGGAGGTGCTCCAGTCCCCTGATCATTTTGGTGGCTCTCCTCTGGACCCTCTCCAGCAGCTCCCTGTCTTTCTTGTACTGGGGGCTCCAGACCTGGACGCAGTACTCCAGATGGGGCCTCACAAGAGCAGAGTAGAGGGGAACAATCACCTCCCTGTCCCTGCTGGCCACCCCTCTTTTGATGGAGCCCAGGATACAGGATATTTGATGGAGCCCCTCATCCCTTTCCAGTGCCCCGTTCTGATCTCTAGTGTCCCCCCCTGCCCACGGGTCTCCGATTCTGTCCCGTAGTGTCCCCCCCCTTTCCCAGTCCCCTCTATCTGACCCCCAGAATCCCCTCTCCTCCTCCCAAGTGCCCCCACTCCATTTCCCCCATTCTTATCCCTAGAGTCTCCTACTACTCCCCATTCCCCTCTATTTGACACCCACGGTCCTTGTCCCCCCTTCTCCCTCCACCTCCTCACCCCTTTTCTGACCCCTAGAGTCCCTTGTACTCCCCCCAATGCGCTCCTCCCTGACCCCTGGAGTCAGTTCCCCCATTTTGACTTCCAATCCCCCCATAACCGGACACCTTTTCTGCCCCATAAAAGCCCCCCACAACCTCTGGCTCTCCTCTCCCCCTCCTCTGTCTGCCCCCAGATGTCCTTTCTGCCTTGTAGACACTCTGTTCACCTCTTTCCCCAACACCACCCACTGAGTTCCCCCTCCAGACTCTCTTTCAACAACATTGAGACCCCGTTCCCCTCCCTTCCCCCAGTGTCCCCCTAAGGTCTCCCCCAACCTCTTTTCCACAGCATGGAAGCCTCATTAACCCCTTCTTTCCTCCCACCACCTCCCCTATCCACCCCTGGAGTCATGCAAAAGAATCTGGAGATGTCCTAGAGGGGTTTAGGGCATCCAGTTGGTCCCCAGGTGGGTCCAGGGAGTCCTTGGAGTCATCCAGAAGGGTCGGGGGATGTCCCAGAAGGGTCCCTGGGAGATCAGAGGGTCCCCAGAGGTTCCTGGACTACTCTAGAGGTCTGCAATGGGGATTTTGAGGGCAACCTCACATAGTGACACGTTCTCGCTCTGCTTTGTCCCCGTGGGATCGCCCCCAAAAATGTCTGTTTGTATTAAAATAAATACTAGGTCAATTTTATTGTCACTGTAACCGTGGAACCTGTGGCCGTACCAACGTACCTCGAGAGCCCCATCAGCGTCCTCCAGTTCCTGGATGCTGTCACCCTGGCTGTCCATGACTGTCCCACGCTGTCTCCCCTGCCATGGTGGCACAACTGCAGCACAGTGCCATCCTCATTGAAGAGGTGACAAGGAGGGGTACAGGGAGGGGGACTGGGGACAGTCGGGGACATGTGGGGTCTGGCGTGGGTGTGACACGGGGTCGCTGGTGTCACCATGGTGGGTGTCCTGAGTTCCTGCTCAGGTTCACGTCACTCAAGTGTCACCGG
>JADANK010001010.1:0-2500 GCA_021292215.1 Lophura nycthemera
TGGAGGATCGAAATAAAATCTCATTTTGGTCTAAAAAAAACCCAAAAATCTCAACTTTTCCGCCCTGAAATGGTGTCAATGGAACCACGGATTCCACCCCCCCCACAAAAAATGGCCATTTTCTCCCAAAAGACCCCAAAATCCCATTTTTTCTCCCCCAAAAAATCCCCACTCCTCAATAACAGGCGGTTATAAGCAAAGAAATTCGCAGCTTTCAGACCTAAAATTCTCATTCTTGGCCCCAAAATCCCCTTTTTCTGCCCCAAAATCCCCTTTTCCTGCCTCAAAATCCCCATTCTTGGCCCCAAAATCCCCTTTCCTGCCCCAAAATCCCCATTCAGGGCCTAAAATTCCACTTTCCTGCCTAAAATCTTCTTTTTCTGCCCCAAAATCCCCATTCCTGGCCCCAAAATCCCCTTTTTTCACCCCAAAACGACGGGTCTGATGACGGCGAGCGGCGGGTGATTAACGGCGGGTAATTAACGACGCAATTAACAGCACTCAGCCCCAATCTGGGCTCATTTTGCCTCAATTTGGGGTCATTTCAGCCCAAAAATCAGAGCTCAGCCCCAATTTGGGCCCATTTTGCCTCAATTTGGGGTCATTCTGCCCCAATTTGGGGTCAATTCACCCCAAAATCAGAGCTCAGCCCCAATTTGGGGTCATTTCAGTCCCCTTCCAGCCCCAATTTGGGCTCATTTCACCCCAAAATCAGAGCTCAGCCCCAATTTGGGCTCAATTTGCCTCAATTTGGGATCATTTTGCCCCAATTTGGGATCATTTCAGACCAATTTCACCCCAAAAATTAGAACTCAGTCCCAATTTGGGCTCAATTTGCCTCAACTTGGTGCCATTTAAGCCCAATTTGGGGTCATTTCAGTCCCCTTCCAGCCCCAATTCGGGCTCATTTCACCCCAAAATCAGAGCTCAGTCCCAATTTAGGGTCATTTTGCCTCAATTTGGGATCATTTCAGACCAATTTCACCCCAAAATCAGAGCTCAGTCCCAATTTGGGCTCAATTTGCCTCAACTTGGGGCCATTTAAGCCCAATTTGGGGTCATTTCAGTCCCCTTCCAGCCCCAGTTTGGGCTCATTTCACCCCAAAATCAGAGCTCAGCCCCAATTTCGGCTCATTTTGCCTCAATTTAGGGTCATTTTGCCCCAATCTGGGATCATTTCAGACCAATTTCACCCCAAAATCAGAGCTCAGCCCCAATTTGGGCTCAATTTGCCTCAACTTGGTGCCATTTCAGCCCAATTTGGGGTCATTTCAGTCCCCTTCCAGCCCCAATTTAGGGCCATTTCACCCCAAAATCAGAGCTCAGTCCCAATTTAGGGTCATTTTGCCTCAATTTGGGATCATTTCAGACCAATTTCACCCCAAAAATCAGAACTCAGCCCCAATTTGGGCCCATTTTGCCCCAATTTGGGGTCATTCTGCCCCAATTTGGGGCCACTTCACCCCAAAAATCAGAACTAAGCCCCAGTTTGGGCTCAATTTGCCTCAATTTGGGATCATTTTGCCCCAATTCGGGGTGATTTCACTCCAATTTGGGATCATTTTACCCCAATTTTTCATTATTTTACCCCAATTTTGGCTCATTTTGCCCCAAAATCAGAGCTCAGCCTCAATTTGGGATCCTTTTACCCCTATTTTTCATTATTTTGCCCCAATTTGGGCTCATTTCGCCCCAAAATCTGAGCTCAGCCTCAATTTGGGATCATTTTGCCCCAATTTTTCATCATTTTGCCCCAATTTTGACTCATTTTGCCCCAAAATCAGACCTCAGCCTCAATTTGGGATCATTTTACTCCAATTTTTCATTATTTTACCCCAATTTGGGCTCATTTCGCCCCAAAATCTGAGCTCAGCCTCAATTTGGGATCATTTTGCCCCAATTTTTCATTATTTTGCCCCAATTTAGGGTCATTTTGCCCCCAAATCAGAGCTCAGCTCCAATTTAGGGTCATTTTGCCCCAATTTAGGCTCATTTTGCCCCAATTTGGGTTCATTTTGCCCCAAAATCAGAGCTCAACCCCAATTTAGGGTCATTTTGCCCCAATTTTTGGGTCATTTTGCCCCAATTTTTGGCTCATTTTGCCCCAATTCGGGACCATTTCACCCCCATTTCACCCTTCACAGCACCACAGAAAGCACCCAGGCTCTAATTAACCCACCCAATTAACGCTCATTAACAACAACCACCTCCCAACAGAGGCATTTCCTGGGGTGGGGGGGCCTTAATTAGCGTACCCTAATTAAAGGCAGAGCATTAACGACCCCACCCTGACCTCGATGCACACACACACAGCACCCAAGCTACTCTTAATCAGCACTAATTACTCACTGCCGCCTCGTTAGCGCTAACGAAGTTGACAAATGATGGCTTGGAAGGGGGGAGGAGGGAGAAACCCCCCCCCCCCCAAAAAATACCAAATTTTAGGAGATTTCCGACCTCCCAAAATGCAACTTTTTCTCCTCAAAACCTTAACGAGCCG
>JADANK010001010.1:12500-26883 GCA_021292215.1 Lophura nycthemera
CCAGGCGGCGTGGGAGGGGTTTGCTGTGGGCAACGCTGCGTTATGGCTGTGTGGGGGGGGGCTGGAGGGGGGGGTGGCCATTTCCCTCCATTCCCGATCGCCATTTTAAGCGAGCAAACGGGGGATTTGAAGCAACCTTAATTAAAATTGGAGAGGAGAAAAAAAAAAGGGGGAGGGGGCTCGGGGCGGGGGGGGGGGGAATTAGGGGTTACAAGGGTAATTAGGAGGTAATTAGGGTCAAGGAGAGCTCAGTGAGGGGATTATTGCCCCCCCCCCCCCCCCCCCTATCTCCCCCCCCCCCCTCAATACGCGCACTTCTAATCTTCTAATCAACCCCCCCCCCCAAAGTCCCCCCCCCTCGGCCAATCAGCAGCATTTTAACCAGCAGAATAATTAGAATAATTAAAAATCGTTACTATCGATAAGGAGGGCGGATAATTATTTCAAAGTCGGCGGGGGGGGGGGGGGCCAAAAAAAAAGGGGCGAAAACCCTGCAAGGGAAAAAAAGGCCAAAAACAAACGGCGGGGGGGGGAATAAAAGAGGGGGGGGGGGGGCAGCAAAGCGAGCGGCCGGGCGCCATTTTGGGCGCCGTTGAAAACTTGTATTTTTTTTTTTTTTTAGCGTTTTTTTGGGGGGTTTTATCCCCCCCCCCCCCCAAAAAAAAAAAAAATAAATTAATAATTTAAAAAAAAACAAAAACGGGGGGGGGGGGGGGGGGGGGGCGGGCATCAGCCTCGGCGGTTTTATGCAGGTACGACCCCCCCCCCCCCCCCCCTTCTTATTATTTTAATAAATGGATTTCCAAACCCCCCCCCCCAAAAAAATGTCCTCCCTTCAATTCTGGACCCCAGCGCCCGTTCATCACCTCAAACCCCCCCCCCGTTAAACCCCCGTTTAAAATAATTAAAAAAAAATAAAAACCACCCGTTTCTGACCCCCCCCGTTAAAAAAAAGGACCCCCATTAAAAAAAAACCGACCCCCCCCATTAAAATAACTGAACCCCAAAATCACCCGTTTCCGACCCCCCATTTTAAAATATAAAACAAAACTCACCGTTTTCTGCACGCCCCCCCATTCAAAAGTGCAGAGCAAATAATCAACACCGATTAAAAATTCACCCGTTTCCGACAGCTTTGGTGGCGTCCCGCCTGCCCCCCCCGTTTATAAAAAAAAGACCCCCATTAAAAAAAGCCCAAAATCACCCGTTTCTGACCCCCCCCACTAAAATAATAATTAAAAAAAATCACCCGTTTTCGACCCCCCCCATTAAAATAAAATAAAAAAAAATCTCCCGTTTTTGACCCCCCCATTTAAAAAAAAAAAACCCAGAATCACATTTTTTGGACCCCCCCCACTAAAAAAAAAAAAAACCAGAATCACCATTTTCGGACCCCCCCACTACAAAACAAAAAAAAAACCCAAAATCACCATTTTTTGACCCCCCCACTAAAAAAAAAAAACCCCAAAATCACCATTTTCTGACCCCCCGTTTCCATCGTTTTAAAACATACCCATTAACCCCTCATCATCCTCCCCCCTGCGTGCTCGACCCCCCCCCCTAAAAAAAAAAAAACCCAAAAATCCCCATTTTTCTACCCCCCCCCCATTTAAAACAAAACCCCAAAACACATTTTTCGCCCCCCCCTCATATTAAAAAAAAAAAAATAAAAAAAATTCCACCGTAAAATCCAAACCCCGCCCGATGTAAAAAATCCCCCCCCCCCCCCCCCCCGCCGACCCCCCGGGGAAAAAAAAAAAAAAAATAAAAATAAAAATATATGGGAAAAAAAAAATCCGCCATTTTGGGGCCTTTCAGAACCGCCCGCTTCTTTCTCTCGTCTTTTTTTTTTTTATGTACAAATGCACCGAATTCGGGTCTTTTCACCCCCAAAAATGGCCATTTTTTAAAGGGGGGGGGTTTCCTCTATCCGCACACCTCTCATTTCCGCTCGGGAGCTGATGAATTTTTGCTAATTACCGCCGTTAATGAGGGGGGGGGGGGGTTGTTAAGGATCGCGGCCTACTCCTGCCTGCCTCCCACCCGTTGTTCAGATCCATTTTTTTTCTCTTTTTTAACCTTTTTTCCACCAAATCTCCCCAAATTTCAGCTTCCACCACCTCCGTCCGACCCCCAACTCCTCCAACCGCGGCATTTTTGGGGCGATTTTCCCTTTTTTGGGGGGTTTTTTAAAGGGGGGGGGGGGGGGTTTGGGTGCCATTTGGGCTCAGGCAAACACTTACAATCCAATTAATTTTCTCGTCCACAGCGCTTCGAAAAAAAAAATTAAAAAAAAAAATAAAAATAATAAAAGATCACAAAAATGCAGCCCCCCCCCTCCTCCCCCCCCCGCCCGCACCGGGAAAAAAAAAAAAAAAAAATCTGGGTTTTTTTTGGGGGGGGGGCATTTAAGGTCGTTTCTGAGGAAAAAAAGGTTTTTCGAGCGAAGCCATCGCTTAAAAACGCGTTTTTGTTGTTTTTTTTTTTTTTGGGGGGGGGGTATTTGGATTTTTTCGATGTTTTTGGGGCTTCCCCCCCCCTTCGCGAGGGGAAAAAAAAAAAAAAAACGGGGAAAAAAAAAAAAAAAAAAAAAAAAAAAAAAAAAAAAAAAAAAAAAAAAAAAAAAACACCCAAAAAACAGAAGGGGGGGGGGGGGAATAATTTAAAAAAATGGGGAAAAAAAATATATAAATTTTTTATGAGGATAACAGAGCAGAAAATATCCCTTTTTTGGGGGGGGGGGGGGGGGGGTTGTTGTTGTTGTTGGGGTTTTTGTTGTCGTTTTGTTTTTTCCTTTGTAATTCTGTTATTTTTCGCAGCACCGGATCCCAAAATTGGGGAGAAAAGATTTTTTTTTGGGGGGGGGGGGGGGGGTGACTGGGGGTACTTCCACAGCTTTTGGTTGTTTGGCGTTTTTTTTTTTTGGGGGTGGGTTGTTGGAAGAAGGGGGTTGGGTTTTTCCCTTGCTTGTTGTTGTTGTTGGTATTTTGTTGTTGTTGTTGTTGTCTGTTTGTTTGTTTGTTTGGAGGGGGGGTGGTTGGGGGCGGGGGGGTGTTTGTTTCTTGTTGTTGCGCTTCTCTTCTGTCTGTCTGTCTGTCTTGTCTGTGTGTCGCGCCCAACGCTGACCGGTGGTTGCAGGTCAAACCTGGATAAAAGGTGAGGGGGGGGGGGGGGGGGGGGGAAGGGGAAAGGGAGAAAAAATGGGGAGTTTGAGGGGGAGGTTGGAGGGGTGTGGGGTTGGAACTGGAAAGGATGGGACGGAAGGGAGGGAAAAAGGCGGGGTGACCACTAAATTAAAAATAATATAAAATAATAGGAAAATTAGATCAATACCGCCCCCCCCTCCCCTCCCAGCCACCCCCCCCCCCCCACCCCACCTCCCCCCGGTGATGGTGTTGAAAAATAAGGGGGAAATGGGTTAAAAAACGGGGTTTGGAGTTGGCTTTTTTTTTTTTTCCTTTTTTTGGGGGGGGGTTGAGGCCATTTTAGTCCCTTATGGGGGGGGGGGGGGATTTGGGGCCATTTTAGTCCTTTTTGGGGCTGTTTCGGGTCATTTTGGGGCCATTTTAATCCTTCTTAGGGCTGTTTTGGGTCATTTTGGGGCCATTTTAGCCCTTTTTGGGGCTGTTCCGAGTGATTTTGGGGCCATTTCAGTCTTTTTTGGCTGATTTTAGGGCCATTTTAGTCCCTTACGGGGCCATTTTGGAGCTTTTTGGGGTGGTTTCACACCGTTTTGGAGCTTTTGGGGACCGCTTCACTCCTTTTTGGGGCGGTTTCAGGTGATTTTGGGGCCGTTCCAGTCCTTTCTGGGGCAAATTTGAGACATTTTAATCCCTTATTGGACTATTTTGGAGCTTTTTGAGACCATTTTAATCATTTTTGGGGCCGTTTCAGGTGGTTTTGGGGCCGTTTCGGTCCTTTATGGGGCAGAATTGGGCAATTTCGGGGCCATTTTGGGGGGGGTGGGGGTTATTTTAAGGCTATTTCGGTCCTTTTTGAGGCCATTCCAGGGGGGTGGAGATCATTTTAGAGCCATTTCGATCCCTTTCGGGGCCATTTCGGTCAACTTTGGGGCCATTTCGGCCAATTTTGAAGGGATTTCAATGGATTTCGGGGCGCTAAGGATGATTTGGGGGCGTTTCGAGGCCATTTTGGGAGGTTTGGAGGCCTTTCGGATGACTCGCAGCCATTTTCTTGCTGGGGGGAGGAGCTTTTTAAAGCCATTCCAGAACCTTCGCAGCCGTTTTAACGCCATTGCAGAAGGTTCTACAGCATTTTAGCGCCATTTCGGTGCCTTTTTAGGGGCAGTTCAGGGGGGTTTAGAGGCATTTTAAGCCGTTTAAAAGCAAAAAAACCCTATTTTAAGGCCGTTTCGCCCCATTTCGAGGGCGGCTCTGAGGAAAAATCAAAACCCCGAGCCCCCCCCGCAACGGGGACCGCCGTTTACTTCGGGGTTCAAACGCGGGGTCGTGGGAATCCCCGCGCCCACCCCGTTCCGCCCTCCGCCCGCCCACAGCTCAGTACTCACCTCTACCCCCGACCCCAGAATGGCGGCCGAGACGCGCGGGCGGCGCCTTTTATACCCGGCCACGCCCCTTCTTCCCGACATAAGCCACGCCCACTCCCTCAAGCCACGCCCAGTCCGCCTTTAAGCCCCGCCCTCCCCGCCTTTAAGCCACGCCCCCTCCTCACCTCCCTCCCGTTCGCCTTTACTTTACAGCCCTCCGCTCCCCCCCCCCCCCCCCCCCCCCGCGCCGCTTCACAACCGCTCGCCCCTCGCTCCCGAAAAACCCATTTTTCACCCCAATAAGAGGCGACGAACGCACTCACCGCCACCTCACCGCGCCTGCGCGGCGGCCATTTCGCCCCGTCCGCCCTTCAAGCGCGGCCGAACGACCTTGGGGGGCAACGCGCATGCGCGGGGCGGTGACATGACCACCACCCCCCTCCTCGTCGCGCATGCGCGCTCGCAGCCCGCCGCCGCTCCCCGCGCGTGGCGCAGTTTTAATTCCCTCTGCGCACGCGCACTTCCGCCCGCGACGTACGACAAAATGGCGGCGCCCAGGCTCCGCCCGCTGTGGGAGGCGGGGCGGTAAGATGGCGGCGGCGGCAGCAGCGACCACGGGGATGGCGATGCTGAGGGCGGCGGTGCGGGGCGTGAGAGCTGCGGGGAGGCCGCTGTGGGGACCGGTGAGGAAGAGGAGGAAGTGAGAAGAGGGGGGGGAGCGGGGCCCGAGGCCACCCGGCGGCCCGCGCGGGGGCTAAGGGGGCGCGCGGCCTGGGGTTTGGGAGGGGGTGGGTGGAGAATGAGCAGGAAGTGACGTTATAGTGCGCCCGGCTGTCCACCCACATAACCTCGCCCCCCCCAGTAGGTGGGTGTCACCACCCCCATTGTTGCCCCCCCTTTATTTGGCCCCCATCCCATTCCCCCCCATTTATTGCCCCCCCCCATTCCCTACCCCCCCCCCCCTTATTGGCCCCCCCTATTGGTCCCCACCCACTGCCCCCCCCATTCCCCCCCCCCAATTGTTCCCTTTTCCCAATCACACCATTTTGCCCCCCACCCCCCCCCCCCATTTTTTGCCCCCCCTTTTTATTGCCCCCCCCCATTGATCCCATCCCAGCCCCCCCTTGTTGCCCCCCCCACTGTTGCCCCCCCCATCGCATTCCCACTTACCCATCTGCCCCCATCTTATTGCCCCCCCCCATTTTATTCCCCCCCCCCATTCCCCCATTAATTGCCCCCCCCTTATTTTCCCCCCCTTATTTTCCCCCATTATTGCCCCCCCCCTCCTAATTATCACCCCTTATTGCCCCCCCATCGCATTGACCCCCATTACTGCCCCCCCTTTATTTGTTCCCCCGTCCAATTCCCCCCCGTTATTCCCCCCATTATTGGGCCCCCACCCATTGCCCCCCCCCCCTATTTTACCCTAAATTGCCCCCCACCAATCACCCATTATTGCCCCCCCGTTATTGCCCCCCCCACCCCCTTATTGTCCCCCCATCCTATTATCACCATTGTTGCCCCCCAGTTGGGCCCCCCATTTGTCCCCCATAGGGTTCCCACCGGACATCCCCATTATTGCCCCCCCATTATTGCCCCCCATCCTATTGCTCCCCCATCCTATTATTACCCCATTATTGCTTCCCACCATTAACCCCATTATTTTCCCCCTCTTGTTGCCCCCCCACCCCAATTGCTTCCCCCATTTATGCCCCCCATCCCATTACACCCATTTTGCCCCCCCGTTTGCCCCCCAGCTTGCTCTTCCATCCACTATCCCCCATTGCTCCCTCCCCCCCATTATTGCTCCTCATCCTTTATTACCCCATTATTGCCCCCCCCCTCTTACCCCCATTAGGGCCCCCCCACCCCATTGCCCCCCCCATTCCTCCACCCCCATTATTACCCCCCCCCACCCATTGCCCCCCTTTATTGCCACCCATTATTTTTCCCCCATCCCTACCACCCCCCCCCATTCCCCCCCCGTTTTCCCCCTCCCCCTAATTTACCCCCCCCATCCCATTACCACCCCATTATTTCCCTTCCTATTTTCCCCCCCCCATCCATCCCATTCCAACCTCACCTTATTTGCCCCCCCCTTTATTCCCCCCCCCCCCCCCAATCCCATTTATCTCAGTCCCCCCCCCCTTGCTGTCCCCAGGCTGCCCCCCCCTCCCGGCCCTGCAGCTCCCACGGGACCCCGGAAGTTTCCTCACCCTATAAAGAGAAACCCTGGGAATATTTGGACAGTGATGGTAATGGGGGGGGGGGCCACCCCACCCCAAGTGTCCCCAAATTACTCCTGTACCCCCCCCCCTCCCCCCCCCCGGGGGAACTGGGAGGACTGGGAGGGAACTGGGGGGGTGGGGAGGGAGTTGGGGTGGGACTGGGAGGCCGGGAGGGTTTGGGAAGATTGGGGGGGGTTTTGGGGGGGGGAATTTTGGAGGGTGCGGGGGGGGGCTGGGGGACTAGGGGGGGAACTGGGGGGGGGGGGGATGGGGGGGGGGGGGTTTTGGGAACTGGAGGAATTGGGGGATGGGAGGGTTTGGGGGGGAACTGGGAGGGAATTGGGAGGACTGGGGGGAACTGGGAGGGACTGGGAAGGGACTGGGAGGGAACTGGGAGGACTGGGGGGACTGGGGGGGAAATGGGAGGGGTGGGGGGGATGGGAGGGAATTTGGGAGGACTGGGGGGGGAATGGGAGGACTGGGAGGAATTGGGGATGGGAGGGAACTGGGGGGGAATGGAGGTTTGGGGGGGGAACTGGGGGGGGGAATGGGAGGACTGGGGGGGAACTGGGGGACTGGGGAATTGGGGGGACTGGGGGGGAACTGGGGGGGGGACTGGGGGATGGGGGCTGGGGGGGAACTGGGAGGACTGGGGGGGATTAGGGGATTTGGGAAGCACTGGAAGAATGGGAGAGGAAATGGGGGAAAATGGGGGGGGGTGGGAGGGGGGGACTGGGGGGGGGGCTGGGGGGGGGTAGGGGGGAATGGGGGGGGACTGGGGGGAATGGGGGGAATGGGGGGACTGGGATGGGACGGGAGGGTACTGGGGGGAACTGGGAATTGGGGTGGGGGGAAATGGGAGGGGTTGGGGAGGGGGATGGGGGGACTGGGGGGGGATTGGGGAGGGGGACTGGGAAAACTGGGAAGGGGCCTGGGGGGGGGAGGGGGAGGGAGGGAATTGGGAGGACGGGGGAGGGTTAGAGGGAAACGGGGATGGGAGGGAAACGGGGGGAATTGGGGATGCGGGGAAACTGGGAGGGAATTGGGGGGGGTTGGGGGGGGGGGAAATGGGAGGGGATGGAGGGAATTTGGAGGTCTGGGGGGGACGGAAAGGAATTTAGAGGGACTGGAAGGGACTGGGGAAGTACGGGGGGACTGGGGGGGGGACTGGGAAGGAATTTGGGGGGACTGGGAGTACTGGGAGGGAGCTGGGAGTACTGGGAAGGAATTTGGGGGGACTGGGGGACGAGAAGGAATTTGGGGGATGGGGAAGGAACTGGGAGTACTGGGAGGGAGCTGGGGGGACTGGGAAGGATTTGGGGGGGACTGGGAAGAAAACGGGAAGGATTTGGGGGGACTGGGAAGGAATTTGGAGGGTTGGGAGGGGCTGGGGGGTAAGGGAAAGAATTGGGGGGGACTGGAAGTGGGACTGGGGAATTTGGGGAGGACGGGAAAACGGGAAGAATTTGGGGGGACTGGGGGGAATGGGGAGCTGGGGGGATGGGAGGGAACGGGAGTACTGGGGGGACGGGGGGACTGGGAAGGAATTTGGGGGGATTGGGAAGAAATGGAAGGAATTTGGGGGGGACTGGAAAAACTGGGGGGGGATGGGAGAAGGGGAAGGAATTTGGGAGAATGGGAGGGGGAAACTGGGAGGAACGGGGAGGGACGGGAAGGGTTTTGGGGGACTGGGAGGGAGTGGGGGGGAAACTGGGATGGGACTGGGAAATTTGGGGGGAGGGGAAAGAATGGGAGGATTTGGGAACTGGGAGGGAACTGGGGGAACTGGGGGGACTGGGAGGGAAAGGAGAGGGCTGGGAGGAACTGGGAGGACTGGGATGGGACTGGGAAGGAATTGGGGGGGGACTGGAGGAACTGGGAAGGAATTTGGGGGGCTGGGAGGGGACTGGGAGGAGTGGGATGGGACTGGGAAGGAATTTGGGGGTTTCTGGGAGACCCTCCCACCATTTCCCCCCCCCAGCGTAAGGGGAAGCGCGTGGGGAACCCCTGCCCCATCTGCCGGGACCACAACCTGCACGTGGACTTCAGGGTGAGCAGAGCTGGGGGGGGGGGGGGCACAAAAATGGGGCGAAAAAGGAGGAAATTGGTTCTGTTCATCTTTGTTTTCTTCCTCCTCGTCTTCCTCTTCCTCGCGGCAGAACGTGAAGCTGCTGGAGCAGTTTGTGGGCCCCATTCCGGCTCCATCTTCCATCCCACGCACACGGGTGAGGGGGGAAAAATATAGAAGAGGCTGTGATGGCCACCGAAGCTGCGTGTGGGGTGGCCCCAAACCCCCCTGTAGGGCCATCAGACCCCATAATGACATGATAATGGCCCCAAACCCCCTTGTAGGGCTATCAAACCTCCTGTATGGCCACCAAATCCCTTGTAGGGCCACCAAACCCCATAAGGATACCACAGTGGCCACCAAACCTCTCTGTAGGACCACCAAACCCCATAAAGACACCACAGTGGCCACCAAAGCTTCTTTGGGGCCACCAAACCCCATAAGGACACCACAGTGGCCACCAGAAATCTTTTAGGGCCACCAAACCCCATAAGGACACCATAATGGCCACCAAAGCTCCTTTTGGGGCCACCAAACCCCATAAGGACACAATAATGGCCACCAAACCCCATAAGAACACCACAGTGGCCACCAGATCTCTCTGTAGGGCCACCAAACCCCATAAGGACACCACAATGGCCACCAAACCCCCCCCGTAGGGCCACCAAACCCCCTATAGGGCTACCAAACCCCATAAGGACAGCGCAGTAGCAACCAAACGCCCCTGTATGGCCATCAGACCCCCTGTAGGACCACCAAACCCCATAAGGACACCGCAGTGGCCACCAAACCCGCCTGTAGGACCACCAAACCCCGTAAGGACACCGCAGTGGCCACCAAACCCCATAAGGACACCACAATGGCCACCAGACCCGCCTGTAGGACCACCAAACCCCATAAAGACTTCACAGTGGCCACCAAATCCCCTGTAGGGCCACCAAACCCCATAAAGACACCATAATGGCCACCAAAGCTCCTTTTGGGGCCACCAAACCCCATAAGGTCACCACAGTGGCCACCAAACCCCGCTGTAGGGCCACCAAACCCCATAAAGACACCACAGTGGCCACCAAAACCCTCCTGTAGGGCTACCAAACCCCCTGTAAGGCCACCAAACCTCATAAGGACACAATAATGGCCACCAGAGCTCCTCTAGGACCACCAAACCCCATAAGGACACCATAATGGCCACCAAACCCCCCTGTAGGGCCACCAAACCCCATAAGGACACAATAATGGCCACCAGAGCTCCTCTAGGGCCACCAAACCCCATAAGGATACCATAATGGCCACCAAACCCCCCTGTAGGGCCACCAAACCCCCTGTAGGGCTACCAAACCCCATAAGGACACCGCAGTGGCCACCAAACCCCCTGTAGGGCCACCAAACCCCATAAGGACACCATAATGGCTACCAAACCCCCCTGTAGGGCTACCAAACTCCATAAGGACACCACAATGGCCACCAAACCCCCTGTAGGGCCACCAAACCCCATAAGGACACCACAATGGCCATCAAATCCCTCTGTAGGGCCACCAAATCCTATAAGGGCACCATAATGGCCACCAAAGCTTCTTTGGGGCCACCAAACTCCGTAAGGACACCACAATGGCCCCAAACCGCCTTGTAAGGCCATCAAATCCCCTGTAGGGCCACCAGACCCCATGAGGACACGACAGTGGCCCCAAACCCCCTGTAGGGCCACCAAACCTTCTATAGGGCCACCAAACCCCGTGTAGGGCCACCAAACCCCATAAGGACATGACAATGGCCCCAAACGCCCTTGTAGGGCCATCAGACCCCGCGTAGGGCCACCAAACCCTATAAGGACTCGACAATGGCCCCAAGTTGTCTTGTAGGCCCATTAGATTTCCTGTAGGGCCACCAGACCCCATATGGACATGACAGTGGCCCCAAACCCCCTTGTAGGGCCATCAAACTTCCTGTGTGGCCATCAGACCCCCTGTAGGGCCCCCAAACCCCATAAGGACGCCACAATGGCCACCAAATCCCCTGTAGGGCCACCAAACCCCATAAGGACACCGCAATGGCCACCAAACCCCCTGTAGGGCCACCGAACCCCATAAGGACACCACAGTGGCCACCAAACCCCCCTGTAGGGCCACCAAACCCCATAAGCACACTACAGTTGCCACCAAACCCCATAAGGACACCGCAGTGGCCACCAAACCGCTCTGTAGGGCTACCAAACCCCATAAAGACACCACAGTTGCCACAAACCTCCCTGTAGGGCCACCAAACCCCATAAGGATACTACAGTGGCCACCACACCCCATAGAGAGACCACAATGGCCACCAAACCCCCCTGTAGGGCCACCAAACCTTCCCTTCCCCCCCCAGGTGTGTGCATGAAACAACACAAGCTGCTGCTGAAGGCCATCGCTCAGGCACAGGACCACGGTGAGCCCAATTAGGGGAAGGGGAGGGGGGCATTCGTTAATTATACGTGGGGTAATTAACGCAGAAACGCTAACGGTGAGTAATTAATAGGGGTCATAGCCGTAATTTGTGCTTTAATGGTATGTATTAGGGGTTAAGGTGTCTTATAATGGTTTATACTGGGGTTAAGCTGTCCTTAATGGTTTATACTGGGGTTAAGCTGTCCTTACTGGGGGTTAAGCTGCCCCATAATGGTTTATACTGGGGTTAAGCTGTCCTATAATGGTTTATACTGGGGTTAAGCTGTCCTTACTGGGGGTTAACGCCCCATATGGTTTTATACTGGGGGATGTCCTTAATGGTTTATACGGGATTAAGCGTCCTTTACGGGGGTTTTTAAGCTGCCCCATAATGGTTTATACTGGGGTTAAGCTGCCCTTAATGGTTTATACTGGGGTTAAGCTGTCCTTAATGGTTTATACTGGGGTTAAGTTGTCCTATAATGGTTTATACTGGGATTAAGCTGTGCTATAGTGGTTTATACTGGGGTTCAGTTGTCTTATAATGGATTATACTGGCGTTAAGCTGTCCTTAATGGTTTATATTGGGGTTAAGCTCCCCTATAATGGTTTAACGGGGTTTTTAAGTTTCTTAAGGTTTTAAACCTGGGATTAAGCTGTCTTTAAGGTTTATACGGGTTTAACTGTCCATTTGGTTTTACGGGGGGTTTTAAGCTTCCATAAGGTCTTAATGGGGTTTTGGCGTTTTTTATGGTTTTATCGGGTTAAGCTGTCCCTTAATGATACACACTGGGGCTCACTGGCCGCCCTCTTGCCTTCATCACCTCCATTCCTCAGGGCTGCTATGGCTGCGGGTGCCCTTCGTTCCTCCACCATCGGACGATTACCTCACGCCGCATTCGGCCATCGGGAAGACACCTCCGGGCCCACAGCTGAGGGAAGGCCGCGTGTGGTATCCGTGGTACGAATGGCAGCAGCCGCCCGCAGCCGCCATCGCTCGCCTCAGGCGTATCTATGAGGATTACCTCAAGGAGGAGGAGGGGGGGGGGTGGGGGGGGGGGGGGGCTGGGCCCGGGCGGGGGCCGCGGGGGAAAGGGGGTGGAAGGGCAGAAGGGAGGAGTAGAGGGGCAAAAAGGGGGAACGGAGGGGTGAGAAGGAGAATAAAGAGGTTTTTGTGGCTCGCAAGCGTGTTTTTTCCAGGCTTTCAAGATGGCGGCGGTGCCCTCAAAATGGCGGGGGGAATGGGGGAAAAATGGCGGCCGCGCCCTCAAAATGGCGGGAATGGGGGAAAAAATGGCGGCCAAGGAAAAAAAAAACGCCCCAAAAGGCCCGGGAAGGGGGAGAAAAATGGCGGCGGTGCCGAAGGGGCAAAAAAAAGAAAAAAAATGGCGGCGGTAGGGGTTTAAAAGGCGGGTCACAAATGGCTGCGAGGCCCAGGAAATTGTGGAAAAATGGGAGCAAAATGAGAAAATGAGAGAAGAATTGGGGAAAAATGGTGAAAAATTGGGGTAAACTGGGGAAAAAATTGGAAAAATAGGGAAAAAATTGGGGCAAATTGGGGAAGAATTGGGAAGAGGAAAAAGGAGTGATGGGATTAATAAGGGGGAAAAGCAGTGACAGAAATGGTGTAATTGGGAGGAAAGAGGAATAATGGGGCAAAATTGGGGTAAATTGGGGAAAAAAGGGGAAAATGTAGGGTAATTAGCGGAAAAGGGAAACAATCGGAAAATTGAGAAAAATTGGAGAAAATGGGGAATACTGGGGCAAAAAAGGGAGGAAAAAATCATATGGGAGAAATGGAAAAAGCAAATGGAGGCAATGGTGGGGGAGAAAATGGGGCAAAAAATTAGGAAAAATAAGGAAGCAGAACTGAAAAAGGGAAAAATTGGAGGCAAGAATTGAGCAAGTTGGAGCAAAGGGGAACACTGGAAAAAAACTGCGCAATTAGGGAAAAAATTGGGCAAAATAGGGCAAAACTGGGACAAAATTGGGGCAAAACGAAGAAAAGCGGGGCGAGGTGGGGAAAAACGGCGGCGACGCCCTCAAGATGGCGGCAACGCCCTCAAAATGGCCGCCGCCATAAGGGATGTATGGAGGGGTGTATATCCCAGCGTGCACCGCGCTGCTGCGTGGTTGCTAAGGGGCGGGGCTTGGTGTGGCGGGTTGTTAAGGGGCGTGGCTTGTTACCCGAACGTGATTGGTTCTATGGGATTAGGGGCGGGGCTTGTTGCTATGGGCGGTTGCTAAGGGTCGGGCCCGGGCCTGGGCCTGGGCCTGGCGACGACGGCGACAACGGTACCGGCACCGGGACCAGGCCCAGGCCCGGTTGCGGAGCCATGGAGTTTCCATTCGACGTCACAGCTGTGTTAGGAGAGCGTTTCACCGTGGTGGATCAACACCTTCAACCCACCGGGCGCCGAGGGGGCAACAACCGGTACCGGGGAGTGAGGCCTACCCGGAGGCTTGAAGCCTGAGGAGGGGGGGGAGGGGCGCAAGCTGGGAAATAAACGGGGGGACGCGGGGCATGCTGGGAAATGGCGTTGCCCCGGTGCATGATGGGAAGGATGGGAGGCTGTCGTGGGGCATTGTGGGAAGGGAATCTATGGGGTGCCCCAGAGGATGATGGGAAGGGAAAGGGAATCTATGGGGTGCCCCAAGAGGATGATGGGAAGGGGAAGGGAATCTATGGGGTGCCCCAGAGGATGATGGGAAGGGAAAGGGAATCTATGGGGTGCCCCAGAGGATGATGGGGAGGGGAAGGGAATCTATGGGGTGCCCCCATGAGGATGGATGGGAAGGGGAAGGGGATCTATGGGGTGCCCCAAAGGATGATGGGAAGGGGAAGGGAATCTATGGGGTGCCTCAGAGGATGATGGGAAGGGGAAGGGAATCTATGGGGTGTCCCAGAGGATGATGGGAAGGGGAAGGGAATCTATGGGGTGCCCTGTAGGGTGATGGGAAGATGTGGGGCAAATCTATGGGGTGCCCTATAGGGTGATGGAAAGGGAATCTATGGGGTGCCCCAAAGGATGATGGGAAGGGGAAGGGAATCTATGGGGTGCCCCAAAGGATGATGGGAAGGGGAAGGCAATATATGGGGTGGCCCAAAGGATGATGGGAAGGGGAAAGGGAAATCTATGGGGTTGCCCCAGAGGGAATG
>JADANK010001012.1:0-38953 GCA_021292215.1 Lophura nycthemera
AGCGCGGGCGGCGGGCGCGCTGAAGTCCCGGCACCCGCGGGTTCTGGTGGAGGCCAGCGGCGGCATCACGGAGGCGGCGCTGCCCCTTTTTATGGGGCCGCACGTCGACGTCGTCTCTATGGGGTCGCTGACCCACAGCGCCCCCCCCATAGATTTCACCCTCCGCGTCGTCAGGGGGGGGGATTAAAAGGGGATAAATTGGGGGGGTTTGGGGTCGTGCGATGGTTGTGGGGTCCTAAAAGGTGGATTGGGGTCAGCTTGTGGCAATGGGACCCTAAAAGGGGGGATTGGGGTCATCTGATGGATATGGGACCCTAAAAGGGGGGATTGGGATCATGCGATGGTTGTGGGATCCTAAAAGGGGGGATTGGGGTCATCTGATGGATATGGGATCCTAAAAAGGGGATTGGGGTCATGCTATGGAAATGGGACCCTAAAAGGGGGATTGGGGTCATCCGATGGTTGTGGGACCCTAAAAGGGGGCATTGGGGTCAGCTCGTGGCAATGGGACCCCAAAAAGAGATATTGGGGTCATCCTATGGCTGTAAGACCCTAAAATCGGGTATTGGGGTCAACTCGTGGCAATGGGACCCTAAAAGGGGGCATTGGGGTCATGCGATGGTTGTGGGACCCTAAAAGGGGGGATTGGGGTCATCCTGTGGCTGTAGGATCCTAAAAGGGGACATTGGGGTCAACTCGTGGCAATGGGACCCTAAAAGGGGGCATTGGGGTCATGCGATGGTTGTGGGGTCCTAAAAGGGGGGATTGGGGTCATCCTATGGAAATGGGATCCTAAAATGGGGATTGGGGTCATGCAATGGCTGTAAGACCCTAAAATCAGGTATTGGGGTCAGCTCGTGGCAATGGGACCCTAAAAGGGGGGATTGGGGTCATCGGATGGTTGTGGGACCCTAAAAGGGGGGATTGGGGTCATCCTGTGGCTGTAAGACCCTAAAATCTGGTATTGGGGTCAACTCGTGACAATGGGACCCTAAAAGGGGGGATTGGGGTCATGCAATGGTTGTGGGACCCTAAAAGGGGGATTGGGGTCATGCGATGGTTGTGGGATCCCATTTCCATAGGATGACCCCAATGCCCCCTTTTAGGATCCCATTTCCACAGGATGACCCCAATCCCCCCTTTTAGGGTCCCATTTCCATGGGGGGATTGGGGTCAGCTCGTGGCCATGGGACCCTAAAATGGGAGACAATGGGTGCCAATGGGTGCCAACGTGTGCCAATGGGTTACAGTGGGTGCCAATGTGACCTGAAGTGACCCCAGTGTGACCCAATGGGACCCCAATGTGACCTCAGAGTGACCCCAGTGTGACCCCAATGTTGACCTCGGTGTGACCCCATTGTGTGACCCCATTGTGTGACCCCAGTGTGACCTCAGTGTGACCCCAATGGGTGACCCCAATGGGTGACCCCGATGTGACCTGAAGTGACCCCAATGTGACCCCAATGTTGACCCCAATGTTGACCCCAATGTTGACCCCAAAGTGTGACCTCAGTGTGACCCCAATGGGACCCCAATGTGTGACCCCAATGTGTGACCCCAATGTGTGACCCCAATGGGTGACCCCAATGGGTGACCCCAATGTGTGACCTGAAGTGGACCCCAAGTGTGGACCCCAATGGGCCCCAATGGGCCCCAAGTTTTACCCCAATGGGGCCCCAATTGTAATACCCCAAAGTGGGGACCTCCTGTGACCCCCAATGGGACCCCCAAATACGACCCCCAAGTGTTGACCCCAATGTGTGACCTGAATGACCCCGGGTGACCCAAGGGACCCCCTGTGTGACCCCAAAGGGTTTGGACCCCAATGGGGTTGAACCCCAATGGGTGACCTGAAGTACCCCAGTGTTTGGGAACCCCCAATGGGGACCCCAATGTTGGGACCCCAATGAGTTAACCCCCCTGGGACCCCCAATACGCCCCAATGGTTGGACCCAATGGGTGACCCCAATAGGACCCCAATGTGTGACCCCAAAGTGTGACCTGAAGTGACCCCAGAGTGACCCTAATGGGTGACCCTAACGGGACCCCAATGGGACCCCAAGGGGTGACCCTAATGTGTGACCTGAAGTGACCCCAATGTGTGACCCCAAAGTGTGACCTGAAGTCACCTCAATGTCTGACCTCAAGTGACCCCAAAGTGTGACCCCGATGTGACCTGAAGTGACCCAGAGTGACCCCAATGGGACCCTGATGGGTGACCCCAAAGTGTGACCTGAAGTGACCCCAGTGTGACCCCAATGTTTGACCCCCAAGGGTGGACCCCATTTTTGCCCCATTGTGGCCCCCAAACCCAAAGTGGACCCCCAATGTGACCTGAAGTGACCCCAGTGCGACCCCAAAGTGACCCCAATGGGACCCCAAAGTGACCCCAAAGTGTGACCTGAAGTCACCTCAATGTCTGACCTCAAGTGACCCCAAAGTGTGACCCCGATGTGACCTGAAGTGACCCCAGAGTGACCCCAATGGGACCCTGATGGGTGACCCCAAAGTATGACCTGAAGTGACCCCAGTGTGACCCCAATGTTTGACCCCAGTGTGACCCCAATGGGATCCCAAAGTGTGACCCCAATGTGACCTGAAGTGACCCCAGTGCGACCCCAATGGGACCCCAATGGGACCCCAAAGTGTGACCCCAAAGTGACCCCAGTGTGACCTCAAGCTGACCTCAAAGTGACCCCAATATAACCCTAAATGACCCCAAATGACCCCACGTGACCCCACGTGACCCCAATGTAACCCCAAATGACCCCAAACGACCCCACGTGACCCCATGTGACCCCACATGACCCGATGTAACCCCAAATGACCCCATGTGACCCCATGTAACCCCATGTGACCCCACGTGACCCCAAATGACCCCAGTGCCCCCCAGATTCCCATTTTTCTCCTTTATTCCAATTTTTGTACATTTTCGTAGAAAATACACCAGAAAAAAAATAAAAATCCCACCAACCTTGGGCCCGACCCCTTTCCCCCCCCCAAAAACACCCTTGGGCCCAAGGGCCCACAACCCCCCCCCAAAAGCCTCCCACCCCCCCCAAAGGCCCATTTCCCCCAAAAAAGCTCCCTTTCCCCCCAACCGCGGGGCCCACCAAAAGGCCCAAACCCCCCAAAAGGCTCCCAATTTCCCCCAACAAAAAAGCCGGGACCCCCCCAAAGGCCCAGAATTTCCCACCAAAATGCTCTCATTTCCCCCCAAAAAGCTCTGATTTCCCCCCAAAAAGCTCCCTTTCCTCAAAAGCTCCCATTTCCCCCAAAAAACTCTGATTTCCCCCCAAATGCCCACATTTCCCACCAAAATGCTCTCATTTCCCCCAAAAAGCTCTGATTTCCCCCCCAAAAGCTCCCATTTCCCCCCAAAAAGCTCCCATTTCCCCCAAATGCCGTGATTTCCCACTAAAATGCTCTGATTTCCCCCCAAAATGCTCCGATTTCCCCCCAATTCCTCTGATTTCCCACCAAAATGCTCTCATTTCCCCCCAAAAAAGCTCCCATTTCCCCCCAAAATGCTCCCATTTCCCCCCAAAAGCTCTCATTTCCCCCAGAAAAGCTCTGATTCCCCCAAAAACGCTCCATCTTCCCCCCAAAAAGCTCCCATTTCCCCCCAAATGCCCACAATTTCCCCCAAAAAGCTCTCATTTCCCCCAAAAAAGCTCTGATTTCCCCCAAATGCTGTGATTTCCCCCCAAAATGCTCTCATTTCCCACCAAAATGCTCCCATTTCCCCCCAGTTCCTCTGATTTCCCCCCAAAACGCTCCCATTTCCCCCAAAAGCTCTCATTTCCCCCCAAATGATCACAATTTCCCCCCAAATGCTCTCATTTCCCCCCAAAAGCTCCCATTTCCCCCCAAAAGCTCTGATTTCCCACCAAATGCCCACAATTTCCCCCCAAAAAGCTCTCATTTCCCCCAAAAAAGCTCCCATTTCCCTCCAAAAGCTCCGATTTCCCCCCAAAAAGCTCCGATTTCCCTCCAAATGCTCTGATTTCCCACCAAAATGCTCTCATTTCCCCCAAAAAAGCTCTGATTTCCCCCCCAAAATCTCCCATCTTCCCACCAAAAAGCTCCCATTTCCCCCCAATTCCTCTGATTTCCCCCAAAAGCTCCGATTTCCCCCCAAAAAGCTCTGATTTCCCCCCCAAAATCTCCCATCTTCCCCCCAAAAGTTCCAATTTTAGGGATGGGTGCCCATGGGGGCCAATGGGGGGCAGCGGGTGCCAATGGGTGCCAATGGGTGCCAAAGGGGCGCAATGGGGGCCAACTGATGCCAATGGGAGACAATGGGGGGCAATAGGGGCCAATGGGGGGCAGTGGGTGCCAATGGGTGCCAATGGGTGCCAATGGGTGCCAATGGGGGGCAATGAGGGTCAATGGGTGCCAATGATTTCCAATGGGTGCCAATGGGTGCCAATGGGTGCCAATGGGTGCCAATGGGTGCCAATGGATTTCAGTGGATGCCAATGGGTGCCAATGGGGGCAATGAGGGTCAATGGGTGCCAATGGGTGCCAATGGGTGCCAATGGGTGCCAATGAGGGTCAATGGGTGCCAATGGGTGCCAATGGGTGCCAATGGGGGCAATGAGGGCCAATGGGTGCCAATGGGTTTTAATGGGTACCAATGGGTGACAATGGGTGCCAATGGGTTCTGTGGGTGCCAATGGGTGCCAATGGGTGCCAATGGGTGCCAATGGGTGCCAATGGGTGCCAATGGATTTCAGTGGATGCCAGTGGGTGCCAATGGGGGCAATGAGGGTCAATGGGTGCCAATGGGTGCCAGTGGGTGCCAATGGGGGCAATGAGGGCCAATGGGTGCCAATGGATTACAATGGGTGCCAATGGGTGCCAATGGGGGCCAATGGGTTACAATGGGTGCCAATGGGTGCCAGTGGATTTCAGTGGATGCCAATGGGTGCCAATGGGGGGCAATGAGGGTCAATGGGTGCCAATGGGTGCCAGTGGGTGCCAATGGGGGCAATGAGGGCCAATGGGTGCCAATGGATTACAGTGGATTACAATGGGTGCCAATGATTTCCAATGGGTGCCAATGGGTGCCAATGGGGGGCAACGAGGGTCAATGGGTGCCAATGGGTGCCAATGGATTACAATGGGTACCAATGGGTTCCAATGGGTGCCAATGGGTTCCAATGGGTTCCAATGGGGGCAATGAGGGCATATGGGTGCCAATGGGTGCCAATGGGTGCCAATGGGTGCCAATGGGGGCCAATGGATTACAATGGGTGCCAATACATTACAATGGGTGCCAATGGGTTTTAAAGGGTTTTAATGGGTTTTAATGGGTGCCAATGGGCCACAATGGGTGCCAATGGGTGCCAACGGGTGGCCCGCATCACTGCAGCCCCTTCAGCCAAGCGGCGGTGCGACGCCTGGCGGTCCTCCAGGCCACACGGGTGTAATGGGTGCCAATGGGTGCCAATGGGTGCCAATGGGTGCCAATGGGGGCCAATGGGAAACAATGGGGGTTACAATGGGTGTCAATGGGGGCCAATGGGAGACAATGGGGGTTGATGGGTGCCAATGGGTGCCAATGGATTACTATGGGTGCCAATGGGTCCCAATGGGTGCCAATGGGTTACAATGGGTGCCAATGGGTCCCAATGGGTTCTGTGGGTGCCAATGGGGGGCAATGGGGGCCAATGAGTTACAATGGGTGCCAATGGGGGCCAATGGGTGCCAATGGGGGCCAATGGGAGACAATGGGAGTTGATGGGTGCCTTTGGGTGCCAATGGGTGCCAATGGGGGCCAATGGGTTACAATGGGGGTAATGAGGGCTAATGGGTGCCAATGGGGGCCAATGGTTGCCAATGGGGGCCAATGGGTGCCAGTGGGTGCCAATGGGTGCCAATGGCTTCTGTGGGTGCCAATGGGTGCCAATGGGGATAATGAGGGTCAATGGGTGCCAATGGGTCCCAATGGCTTCTATGGGTGCCAATGGGTGCCAATGGGTGCCAATGGGGGCAATGAGGGCATATGGGTGCCAATGGGTTATAATGGGTTATAATGGGTGCCAATGGGTGCCAATGGATTACAATGGGTGCCAATGGGTGCCAATGGATGACAGTGGGTTACATTGGGTTTTAATGGGTGCCAATGGGTGCCAATGGGGGACAATGGGTTACAATGGGTGCCAATGGGTGCCAATGGATGACAGTGGGTTACATTGGGTTTTAATGGGTGCCAATGGGTGCCAATGGGAAACAATGGGTGCCAATGGGGGCCAATGGATTACAATGGGTGCCAATGGGGGCCAATGGGAAACAATGGGTGCCAATGGGTGCCAATGGGTTTTAATGGGTGCCAATGGGTGCCAATGGGTGCCAACGGGCGGCACGCATCACTGCAGCCCCTTCAGCCAAGCGGCGGTGCGACGCCTGGCGGTCCTCCAGGCCACACGGGGGCGATACCCGAAGCGGCGCCTGGCGGCGCTGCTGGCGGCCGTGAACGGGGTGGCGGCGGCGGCGGCGGTTTGGGGCAGCAGACAACGGGGCGGCAGCGGGGCGGAACGGAGCCGGGAGGAGCCGGGCCAAAGCCCAAAGGACGGCGTTGATGTGGGCCACGAGGAGGAGGAGGGGACGCGGGATTCGGGGCCCGGCTAAACGGAGCCCGGCGGGGCGCAGCAGGAGGGCGGTGAAGGCGTCGTACGGGGCGTAAGGGGAAGAATCCGTGCAGAAAAACGCCGCGCCGCCGACGCAACCCGGGCGCAGGAGGGCGGCGCGGGCGGCCAGGATGTGCATCCACGCCACGTTGCCTGCGGGGGGACGGGGGTCATGTGGGGTCATGTAGGGTCATACGGGGTCATATGGGGTCATGTGGGGTCATATGGGACAGTATGGGGCTCTATGGGGTGATATGGGGCCAGGATGTGCATCCACGCCACGTTGCCTGCGGGGGGGGATGGGGGTGACACGGGGTCATATGGGGTCATGTGGGGTCATACGGGGTCATACGGGGTCATATGGGCGTCTGTGGGGTGATATGGGGTCATATGGGACAGTATGGGGTGATATGGGGGGATATGGGGTGATATGGGGGGATATGGGGTCATATGGGACAGTATGGGGCTCTATGGGGTGATATGGGGGGACATGGGGTCATATGGGGTCATATGGGACAGTATGGGGTGATATGGGGGGCTATGGGGTGATATGGGGGCCAGGATGTGCATCCACGCCACGTTGCCTGCGGGGGGGGACGGGGGGTCATATAGGGTCATATGGGGTCATATGGGGTCACGTGGGGTCATATGGGGTCATATGGGGTCATACGGGGTCATATGAGGTGATATGGTCATATGGGGTCATATGGGGGCCAGGATGTGCATCCACGCCACGTTGCCTGCGGGGGGGGACAGGGGGCATGGGGTCATATGGGGTGATATGGGGTAGTGGGGTCATGGGGTATATGGGGGCTGTGGGGTGATATGGGGTATATGGGGGCTATGGGGTGATTGGGGTCTATGGGGTCATATGGCAGGGTTGGGGATATGGGGTGATATGGGGGCTATGGGGTGATATGGGCTATGGGGTCTGTGGGGGCTTGGGGTTATGGGGGATATGGGACATGGGGCTCTATGGGGCCAGGATGCGCATTCCACGCCACGTTGCCTGCGGGGGGGGACGGGGGTCATGTGGGGTCATACGGGGTCATATGGGGCTCTATGGGGTGATATGGGGGGATATGGGGTGATATGGGGTCATATGGGGTGATATGGGGTCATATGGGGTCATATGGGGGCCAGGATGTGCATCCACGCCACGTTGCCTGTGGGGGGGGGACAGGGGTCATATGGGGTTCTACCGGGGGGTCTATGGGGGTGACATGGGGGGCTATGGGATAGTATGGGGCTTGGGGCCTATGGGGATTGGGGGACCTTCTATGGGGGTATGGGGCTCCTATGGGGGCTCTATGGGGTGATATGGGGTCATATGGGACAGTATGGGGCTCTTATGGGGTGATATGGGGGGATATGGGGGAATATGGGGGAGATATGGGGATGATTGGGGGTTCATAGGGGGTGTATGGGGTCATATGGGGTGATATGAGGTCATATGGGGTGATTATGGGGCCAGGTGTGCCCAAACCCCGTTGCCGCGGGGGGGGACGGGGGGTCATATGGGGTATTGGGGGTCATACGGGGTCATTGGGGTCTTGGGGGGAACAGGGTGATATGGGGGTTTTTTTTTCATATGGGGGTCATATGGGGTAATTGGGGTCAATGGGGTCTAGGGGGTTGATAGGGGCCGGATGTGCATCCAGCCACTTGCCCTGTGGGGGGGGGACCGGGGGTCATGGGGTCAATGGGGGGTATGGGGTCTTGGGGTCATGGGGCTATGGGGTCTATGGGTCTATGGGGTTATGGGGGTTATGGGGGTAGGGTTATGGGGTCATGGGGTTATGGGCTATGGGGTTAGGGGTTATGGGGTTATGGGGTCTATGGGGGGCTTGGGGTCTATGGGGTCTATGGGGCGGGGGGTTATGGGGGGTTATGGGCTTATGGGGCCTATGGGGGCCAGGATGTGCATCCACGCCCCGTTGCCTGCGGGGGGGACAGGGGGTCATATGGGGTCATATGGGGTCATATGGGGGGCTATGGGGGGATATGGGAGATATGGGGAGATTATGGGGTGACATGGGGTCATATGGGGAGTATGGAGTGCTTGGGAGTTATGGGGCTCTATGGGGTCCCTATAGATGATGGGGCGGCTATTGGGGCCCAGTGGGGTTATGGGCCTATGGGGGGCAGCTATGGGGCGCTATTGGGCGGCCTAGGGGCGCTTGGAGCAGCTATGGGGGCACTTAGGGCCGTTATAAGGGCATTATAGGGCCGTTATAGGGCCATTTATGGGCAGCTAGGGTTGGAGTTGGGGCGCTTGGGGAGCTATGGGGGCAGTTGGGGCCTCACCCATGTGGACCGGGGCCGTGCTACAGGGTGGGGCGCAGCGTTCGGGGCAGCTATGGGGCCATTATAGGGCCATTATAGGGCCGTTATGGGGCAGGCTATGGGGCAGCTATGGGGCAGCTATGGGGCGGCTATGGGGCGGCTTGGGGCGCCACCCACCGGAGCCCTGTCGCCCTGGGGGGGCCGGGGGGGGAGTTTCGGGGCCCATTTGGGCATTAGGGGAGCTTGGGGCGTATGGGGCAGTAGGGGCGCTATGGGGCGCTTTGGGGCCACCCCCTGGGGCTTGGATGGGGCGGGGAAAGCGTTTGGGGAGCTATGGGGCCATTTGGGTTTGGGTTTATGGGCCATTATGGGGGTATGGGGCGATGGGGCCGCTATGGGGCGGCTATGGGGCGCTCACCCACGTAGACGCGGCCGTGCTCGCAGTGGGGCGGCAGCGTTCGGGGCAGCTATGGGGCCATTATAGGGCCATTATAGGGCCGTTATAGGGCAGCTATGGGTCTCTATGGGGCGGCTATGGGGCTGCTATGGGGCAGCTATGGGGGCATTATAGGGCCATTATAGGGCTGTTATGGGGCCATTGTAGGAATGTTACAGGGCCGCTGTGGGGCTGCTATGGGGCAGCTATGGGGCCATTATAGGGCCATTATAGGGTCACTATGGGGCGGCTATAGGGCAGCTATGGGGCAGCTATGGGGCAGCTACGGGGCAGCTATGGGGCCATTATAGGGCTATTATAGGGATGTTATAGGGCAGCTATGGGGCAGCTATAGGGCAGGAGGAGGTGCCATTATAGGAATGTCATAGGGCCGCATACTGGGGCGGCTATGGTGCAGCTATGGTTGCGTGCTATGGGGCCGCGGCAGCTATGGGGCAGTTGGGGCACTATGGGGCAGCTATTGGGTGCGCTCCACCACGTAGCGCAGGGACCGGCTCTGCTAGTGGGGGGGAACAGGGTCGTGTTCGGGGCAGCTATGGGCGCCTATTATAGGGCCCATTATAGGGGCGTTATAGGTCCATCTATGGGGGGCTATGGGTGCGGCTAGGCGGCAGATATGGGGCAGCTATAGGTGTCGCTACTGGGGCATGGCGGCAGCATTGGGCGCGGCAGTGGGGGCAGCTATCAGGGTCGCTATGGGGGGGGGCAGACTGTGGCGGCAGTTGTGGGGCAGCTATAGGATAGCTATGGGGAGCTGTGGGGAGCTTTTTTTTTTATAGCTATGGGCATTATAGGGCCATTATCAGGGCCATTATAGGGCAAGATATGGGGTGGTATGGGGCGGCTTATGGGGCGCTCAACCCAGTAGACGCGGCCGTTGCTCGCAGTGGGTCGGGGGGGCAGGGCAGCGTTCGGGGGCAGATATGTTGGCAGCTATTGGGGCGCCATTATAGGGCAGCTATGATCCATTCCTGCGGCCAATTCTAGGGATGTTATTAGGGCGGCTTGGGGATGGCTAATGGAGGCAGCTATGGGGCAGCTAGGCGGAAGGGTGGGGCAGCTTAGGGTCCGCTAGGGTTGCTATGGGGCAGCTGTGGGGCAGTATAGGGTCGGCTATGCCGGGCAGCTGTGGGCAGTTGTGGGGGCAGCTATAGTGTCCGCTAGGGGCAGCTGTGGGGAAGCTATGGGGCCATCTATAGGGCCCATTATAGGGCATTTAGGGCAGTATGGGGGGGGGCTATGGGGCGGCTATGGGGCGGCACGAGGTGCTATGGGGCACCTATGGGGCAGCATGAGGTGCTATGGGCCACCTATGGGGCAGTACAAGGTGCTATGGGGCAGTCATGAGGCAGTTATGGGGTAGCTATGGGGCAGTACAGGGCAGTATGAGACGCTATGGGGCAGCTATGGGGCAGCTATGGGGCATCTATGGGGCACAGGGGTGTCTATGGGGCAGATATGGGGACAGCTGTGGTGCCAGCTATAGGGTCGCTTAGGAGGCACGCTGTGGGGCAGTTGTGGGGCAGCTATAGGGTCGCTATGGGGCAGCTGTGGGGCAGCTTTGGGTCATTATTTGGGCCATATAGGGCCTTATAGGGGCGCTATTGGGTTCTTGGTATGGGGCGGCTATGGGGGACACCCACGTAGCTGCGGCCGTTGCTCGCAGTGGGGGCGGGGGCAGCCCCACGGCGGCCTCGGGGGCCCAGCAGTTGACGGATACCGGGGCGGCATCCTGTGGGGAGATGTGGGGCTGTGGGAGATGTGGGGGGATGTGTGGGGCTGGGGGCTGTGGGGCAGAGCTATGGGGCAGAGCTATGGGGCAGCTCATGGGGCCAGCTGTTGGGCGCTCTACCCAAGTAGACGCTCCAGTGGCCTCCCCGCTCGCAGTGTGGGCGGCCGGGCACCACAGGGTTCGGGGCCAGCTATGGGGCCCTTATAGGGCCATTATAGGGGCGTTATAGGCAGCTATGGCGGCCGAGCCTATGGGGCGCTCACCCACGTAGACTGCGGCCGGTGCTCGAGTTGGGCCGGCCAGGGTTTCGGGGTTGGGGGGCAGCCTCATGGCGCGTCCATTATAGGGCCATATAGGGCCCATTATAGGGCAGAGCAAATGGCGTCTATAGGGCAGCTATGGGGCAGCTATGGGGCAGCTATGGGGCGCTCACCCACGTAGACGCGGCCGTGCTCGCAGTGGGGCGGCAGGGTTCGGGGCAGCCAGCCCCCCAGCGCCTTCCCGCGCCGGTAGAAGTCCCGCAGCAGGGGGTGCCCCTCCCCATAGATCCCCGTGGGGCGCAGCGACACCGTCACCAAACGGGACCCCCCCGAAACCTAAGGGGACGGGGAGGGGGGGGTGACGCGCACACGGACCCCGTAAGGACCCCATAGGGACCCATAGGGACCCCATAAGGAACCCACAGGGACACATAGGGACCCCACAGGGACCCCATAGGGACACACAGGGACCCATAGGGACACACAGGACCCCATAGGGACCCCATAGGGAGACATAGGGACACACAGGGACCCAGAGGGACACACAGGGACCCCATAAGGACCCCAGAGGGACCCCAGAGGGACCCCATAAGGACCCCATAAGGAACCCAGAGGGACCCCGTAAGGATTCCATAAGGACCCCAGAGGGACCCCATAGGGAGGACATTTTCGAGGACATAGGGACATGGGACACTATGGGGACCCCCCATAGTGACCCACAGGGCCCACCCCCACGAGGGACCCACAGGTACCCCCATAGGGAGACATAGGGAGACATAGGGGCACACAGGGACCCCATAGGGACCCCATAAGGACCCCACAGGGACCCCAGAGGGACCCCATAGGGAGACATAGGGACACACAGGGACCCATAGGGAACCCTATAGGGACACATAGGGACACACAGGACCCCATAGGGACCCCATAGGGAGACATAGGGACACACAGGGACCCAGAGGGACACACAGGGACCCCATAAGGACCCCAGAGGGACCCCAGAGGGAACCCAGAGGGACCCATATAATGACCCAGCAGGGGAGACCATTACGGGACCCAGGGGCCCCATTAAGTACCCCATAAGGAACCCAGAGGGAGACATAGGGACCCCAGAGGGACCCCATAAGGACCCCCATAAGGACAACCCCGAGGCGACCCCCGAAGGAAATTCCATAAGGCCCCAGAGGGGACCCCCAGAGGGACACCCACCTAGTGACGGGACATAGGGGACAGGGGTACCCAATAGGGACACACAGGGACCCCAGAGGGACCCCACAGGGACCCCATAGGGAGACATAGGGGCACACAGGGACCCCATAGGGACCCCATAAGGACCCCAGAGGGACCCCAGAGGGACCCAAGGGCTGCCATGGACACACAGGGACCCATAGGGAACCCTATAGGGACACATAGGGACACACAGGACCCCATAGGGACCCCATAGGGAGACATAGGGACACACAGGGACCCATAGAGAGACATAGGGACACACAGGGACCCAGAGGGACACACAGGGACCCCATAAGGACCCCAGAGGGACCCCAGAGGGACCCCAGTGGGACCCCATAAGGACCCCAGAGGGAACCAGAGTCGGCACCAATAAGGATCCCCATCAGGACCCCAGAGGGACCCATAAGTGAACCAGAGGGGAACCCCCGTAAGGACCCAGAGGACCCCATGAGGGACCCCTTTGTGTAGGAAAACCATAAGGAACCCATAGGGACCCTCACTAGGGACCCATGGAAGGTGACAAAGGGACACACATGGACCCCTATGGACAGGGGATCCCCATAGGGACCATCATAGGCGACCCTCATAACAGGGACACCAGAGGGACCCCAGAGGGAGACATAGGGACACATGGGGACCCCATAAGGACCCCACAGGGACACATAGGGACCCCACAGGGACCCATAGGGACACACAGGGACCCATAGGGACACATGGGAACCCTATAGGGACACATAGGGACACACAGGACCCCATAGGGACCCCATAGGGAGACATAGGGACGATGGTGTGACCCATTAGTCATAGAGAGCCAATAGGGACACTACCAGGGACCCAGAGGGGACCCACCCACGGGGGGAACCCACATAGGACCCCAGAGGGACCCCAGAGGGACCCCATAAGGAACCCAGAGGGACCCCAGAGGGGCCCCATAAGGACCCCATAAGGAACCCACAGGGACCCCACAGGGACCCCATAGGGAGACAGAGGGACACACAGGGACCCATAGGGACACACAGGGACCCCATAAGGACCCCAGAGGGACCCCATAGGGAGACATAGGGACACACAGGGACCCCACAGGGACCCCATAAGGACCCCACAGGGACCCCAGAGGGACCCCATAGGGAGACACAGGGACACACAGGGACCCATAGGGACACATGGGGACCCCATAGGGACATATAGAGACACATGGGGACCCCATAGAGACCCCATGGGGACACACAGGAAGCCATAGGGACACATGGGGACCCTATAGGGACACAGGCCCCCAATCGCACAGCCCCCCCCAGTTCCCCACCCAGCCCCATAGACTCCCCTGACCCCACAGACCCCCCTGACCCCATAGACCGCCCCCACTTACCCATGACACCACAGCACCCTGCCCCTTCCACCCCGCACCCTCAGAAAGCCCCCATCTCCTCAAGCCCACACTCACAGAGAGACCCCTCATCCCCCTGCTCCTCATTATCCCCCTATCCCACAGCACAGCCTGCCCCTCCACCCCACACCCCCCCCCCCCAAAAGCCCCCCCCCCCGCCCTTAAGACTCCCCTGACCCCACCAGCCACCCCCACACAAACCCCACAAGGCCCCATCCCCCGACCCTACAGCCCCCCCCCGACCCCAAAGTAGGGACACCCCCCCCCACCCCAATTCGCCCCTGACCCACAAGCCAGACCTCCCTGAACCCCATCCGACCCCCCCACATTCCCCCCTAAACCCCACAGGAATACCCCCTGGACCCCCAGCCCCCCAACCCCCACCAGGGGGGACTCCCCTCGACCCCCATCAGACACCCCCTAATTCCCCCCCGACCCTCACCGGACCCTTCTGCCCCATACACCCCCACCCTGACCCCACAGCCCTCCAATTTCCCCAGCCCCAATAAACCCCTTCCCCGACCCCACAGCCCCCCCCAGCCCCCCAAGAACCCCCCCCAACCCCACAACCCCCCCCCCGACCCCCAAAACCCCCCGACCCATAAATCCCCCCGACCCCCTAATCCCCCCCCTGACCCATAGACCGCCCCCAATTCCCCCCTGGACCCACAGAAACCCCCCGATCCCCACAGCCCCCCCCCGACCACAGTCCCCCTGCACCCACTAGTCCCCCCCCCGACCCTACAGACCCCCTGACCCCACACGTCCCCCCCCGGACCCTACCGACCCCCCCCTGACCCCATAAATCCCCCCTGACCCTAATCCCCTCCCTGACCCCATAGGACGCCCCAATTCCCCCTGACGCCCCACCAGACCCCCCTGACCCCACCGCCTCCAACCCCACAGACCCCCCCTACCCCATAGAGACACCCCCCGGACCCACAGCCCCCCCCCGTCCCCCACCCCCCCCTCCCCCCCCCCCCCCCCTCCCCCCCCCCCCCCCCCTCCCCCCCCCCCCCCCCCCCCCCCCCCCCCCCCCCCCCCCCCCCCCCCCCCCCACCCCCCCACCCCCCCCCCCCCCCCCCCCCCCCCCCCCCCCCCCCTCCCCCCCCCCCTCCCCCCCCCCCCCCCCCCCCCCCCCCCCCCCCCCCCCCCCCCCCCCCCCCCCCCCCCCACCCCCCCCCCCCCCCCCCCCAATAAAGCCGCCAGAACACGTTACCTTTAAAACTAATAGTCGATCGCAGAGCTGACTTCTTCCCCCCTCTTCTTTTCTGGACCCCTCCCAGACCCCCCTGACCCCATAAATCCCTCCTGACCCCACAGCCCCCAACCCCACAGACCCCGCCTGACCCCATAGACACTCCCAATTCCCCCCTGACCCCACAGACCCCTCCCTGACCCCACAGACCCCCCTGACCCCACAGCCCCCCAACCCCCCCGGGCCCCCGGTCCCCCCCCGACCCCACCGCTCCCCCCCCGACCCTACAGGACCCCCCCTGACCCCACGCCCCCCCCAGACCCCACAGGACCCCCCCTGACCCCATAAATTCCCTGACCCTAATCCTCCCTGGAACTCCCATCATGACGCCCCCAAATTCCCCCTGACGCCCACAGACCCCCCTGGACCCCAACAGCCCTACCCAACCCAACCAGACCCCCCGACCCCATAGACCCCCCCGACCCCCACTAGCCCCCCCGACCTCTACAGGGACCCCCCTTGCAAATAAACCCATAACTCCCTCCTGACCCCAACAGCCCCCCAACCTCCACAGCACCCGGCCTGACCACATAGACACTACTCCCCAATTCCCCCCTGAACCCCACAGACCCTCCTGACCCCACAGACCCCCCTGACCCCCCACAGCCCCCCAAACCCCCCCGCCGACCCCACCGACCCCCCCGACCCACCCCCCATAGACCCCCCCGGCCGACCCTACAGACCCCCCCCGGACCCCCAAAAAACCCCCCCTGACCCCATAAATCCCCCCCTTACCCCTCATCCCTTCCTGACCCCATAGACGCCCCAATTTCCCCACGACCCATAGACCCCCCCCACCAACCCCCCCAACCCCCCCTACCCCACAGGACCCCCCCGACCCCATAGACCCCCGCCCCCCGATTACCACAGCCCCCCCGATCCCATAGACCCCCCAATTCACCCTAAGACCCCACCAGATCCCCATGACCCCCAGCCCCCCAAACCACTCACACCACCGGGACGCCCCTCTGACCCGCATAAACATCCCCACCTTACCTCCACAGACCCTCCCTGACCCCTCAGACCTCCCCGACCCCACAGGACCCCCAAACCCCCCCGACCCCACAGGACCCTTGGACCCCAATAAACCCCCCCTGACCCCACAGCCCCCTGGGGACCCTATAGACCCCCCAACCCCACAGCCCCCCCCCCCGGCCCCCTTACAGGACCCCCTGACCCCACAAAACCCCCCCCTGAACCCCACCCTTACCAGACCCCCCCCTTTGACCAAATTAAATCCCCCCTGGCCCCACAGGGGGGGGGGGGTGGGGGGGGGGGGGGAAAAACCACGGAGGGGGGGGTGTCAGACCCCCCCCGGTACCCCATAGACACCCCCAGTTTCCCCCCTGGACCCCACAGACCCTCCATGACCCCCACAGCCCCCCAACCCCACAGCCCCCCCCGACCATACAGGACCCCCACCTGACCCCATAAATCCCCCCCTGACCCTAATCCCCCCCAGACCCATTAGACGCCCCCAATTCCCCCCTGGACCCCACAGACCCCACCGACAAAAGCCCCCCCCTGACCCTCCACAGCCCCCCTGACCCCACAGTCCCCCCCCCAGACCCTAAAGACCCCACTCTGACCCCACAGCCCTACCCCCGACTCGCCTTACAGACCCCCCTGACCCCCCTATAATCACCCACCCCTGACCCCTATCCCCTCCCCTGACCCCATAGAAGCCCCCACTTCCCCCCGCCTCCTGGACGCCACCAGATCCCCCTGAACCCACGCCCCTCCCAACCCCACAGACCCCCCCGACCCACCATAGCGACCCCCCGACCCCAACCCCACACGCCCCCCCCCGCCCCCTACAGACCCCCCTGACCAAACTCTCTGACCCACAGCCCCCAGCCAATCCCCACACAGACCCCGCCTGACCCCATAGACACTCCCAATTCTCCCAGACCCACAGACCCCTGACCCACAGCCCCCTGACCCACAGCCCCCCCACAGAGCCCCACAACACCCTATTCAGCCCCACAGAGCCCCCCCCCCCCCCACCGTCCCCCCCCCCCCCCCCGACCCAAGACCCCCCCCCTGACCCCACAGCCCCCCGACCCTACAGACCCCTCTTACCCATAAATCCCCTCCTGACCCCTAATCCCCTCCTGACCCCATTAGACCGCACCACAATTACCCCCGACGCCACAGACCCCCCTGACCCCACAGCCTACCTCCAACCCCACAGGACCCCCCCCGGACCCCATTAGACCCCCGACCCACAGCCCCCTGACCCACAGCCACCCCACAGCAACCCACACACCACCCCACAGCAACCCACACACCACCCCACAGCAACCCACACACCACCCCACAGCAACCCACACACCACCCCACAGCAACCCACACACCACCCCACAGCAACCCACACACCACCCCACAGCAACCCACACACCACCCCACAGCAACCCACACACCACCCCACAGCAACCCACACACCACCCCACAGCAACCCACACACCACCCCACAGCAACCCACACACCACCCCACAGCAACCCACACACCACCCCACAGCAACCCACACACCACCCCACAGCAACCCACACACCACCCCACAGCAACCCACACACCACCCCACAGCAACCCACACACCGCCCCACAGACCCCCCCCAGCCCCACAGCCCCCCAAACCCCCCCGACCCCCACAGACCCCCCGACCCCCATAGACACCCCCGATCCACAGCCCCCCCACTGACCCCATAGACCCCCCCAATTCCACCCATAACCCCACAGATCCCCATAGCCCCCACAGCCCCCCAAACCCCACAGAATCCCCTGACCCATAGACGCCTCCCCAATTCCCCCCTGACCCCCAAAGAAATCCCTGACCCACCCAGCCCCCCACACCCCTGAACCCTCCCGACCCCCATCATATAAGCCCCCCTGAACCCCTCATCCCCTCCCTGACCCCGGAGCGCACCCAATTCCCCCCTGACCCCATAGACCCCAACCCCCTTGACCACACAGACCCCCGACCCCATAAATCCCCCCTGACCCTAATCGCCCCCCTGGACCCCATAGTGCCCCCCATTCCCCCTGGACCCAAGACCCCCCTGGACCCCACAGCCCCCCAACCCCACTGCAACCTCATCCCCCCAGGACCCCATAGACACCCCCCCCAGTTCCCCCTGACACCACACCTAGCCCCCTGACCCAACAGCCCCCCACAACCCCCCTGACACCACAAGAACCCCCCCGACCCACAGCCCCCCGACCTAGACCGTGACCCCGTTGGCGTCCAGCACCAATCTCTCCGCCTGCGCCTTGCTCAGGGAGTAGGGCTGCGTGTGCCTTGTAGGGTACGGGGTCTCCTCGTCCCCCCTGCAGGGTGGAGAGACCCCAAAATCAGTGGGGTCCCCAACGACGGGGGTCCCAAATCAATGGGGTCACAAACAATGGGGTTCCCAAATATTGGGGTCCCAAATCAATGGGGTCCCCAGTGACGGGGGTCCCAAATCAATGGGGTCCGAAATCAATGGGGTCCCAATCAGTGGGGTCACAAACAATGGGGTTTCCAAATCAATGGGATCACAAACAATGGGGTCACCAATGATGGGGGTCCCAAATCAATGGGGTCACAAACAATGGGGTTCCCAAATCAATGGGGTCCCAGTCAATGGGGTCCCCAAATAACGGGGTCCCAAATCAATGGGGTCCCATTCAATGGGGTCCCCAAATATTGGGGTCCCAAATCAATGGGGTCAAAAACAATGGGGACCCCAATTCAGTGGGGTCCCAAATCAATGGGGTCACAATCAATGGGGTCCCCAAATATTGGGGTCCCAAATCAATGGGGTCCCAAGCAATGGGGTCACAAATTACGAGGGTCCCAAATCAATGGGGTCCCAATCAATGGGGTCACAAACAATGGGGTCTCCAATGATGGGGGTCCCAAATCAATGGGGTCACAAATCAATGGGGTTCCCAAATAACGGGGTCCCAAATCAATGGGGTTCCCAAATATTGGGGTCCCAAATCAATGGGGTCACAAACAATGGGGTCCCCAGTGACGGGGGTCCCAAATCAATGGGGTCACAAACAATGGGGTCACAAATTATGAGGGTCCCAAATCAATGGGGGTCCCAAATATTGGGGTCCCAAATAAATGGGGTCCCCAGTGACGGGGGTCCCAAATCAATGGGGTCCCAAATCAATGGGGTCCCAATCAATGGGGTTCCCAAATAATGGGGTCACAAATCAATGGGGTCCCCAACGACGGGGGTCCCAAATCAATGGGGTCACAAATAATGGGGTCACAAACAATGGGGTTCCCAAATTATGAGGGTCACAAATCAATGGGGTCCCAAATCAGTGGGGTCACAAACAATGGGGTCCCCAATTATGAGGGTCGCAAATCAATGGGGTTCCCAAATATTGGGGTCCCAAATCAATGGGGTCACAATCAATGGGGTTCCCAAATCAATGGGGTCCCAAATCAATGGGGTCCCAAATCAATGGGGTCACAAACAATGGGGTCCCCAATTATGAGGGTCGCAAATCAATGGGGTTCCCAAATATTGGGGTCCCAAATCAATGGGGTTCCCAAATCAATGGGGTCCCAAATCAATGGGGTCACAATCAATGGGGTCCCAAATCAATGGGGTCACAAACAATGGGGTCCCAAATTATGGAGTTCCCAAATCAATCGGGTTCCCAAATATTGGGGTCCCCAATTTGGGGGTCCCAAACCCATGGGGTTCCCCAACCCGGGGGTCCCCAATTTGGGGGTCTCAAACCCATAGGGTTCCCCAATAGGGGGTCCCCAATCTGGGGTCCCCAATTTAAGGGTCCCACATCCATGGGGTCCCCAATTTGGGGGTCCCAAACCCATGGGGTTCCCCAATATGGGGGTCTCAAACAATGGAGTCCCCAATTTGGGGGTCCCACATCCACGGGGTCCCCAATTTGGGGGTCTCAAACCCATGGGGTCCCCAATCTGGGGTCCCCATCATGGGATCTCCACCAATGGGGTCCCCCAATCCGGGGTCCCCAATGTGGGGGTCCCACACCCACGGGGTCCCCAATTTGGGGGTCCCCAATGTGGGGGTCTCAAACCCATTGGGTTCCCCAATAGGGGGTCCCCAATCCGGGGGTACCTGACGAAGGGGTCTCCCCGGTCGTTGGGCCCGACCACCTCCATGGAGGAGGTGAACACGAAGCACCGCACGCCGGCGGCGCGGCAGCCCCGGAGCAGCGCCTTCGTGCCTGCAATGCAACCGCCGGCCGCTGGGGGGCGCTGAGCGACCCCAAAACCCACCCTAAAATCCACCCCAAAACAACACCCAGAGCCGCCCCATATCCCCCCCACGTACCCCCAGACCCCCAGATCCCCCCACACACCTCCGTATCTCCCCATATCTCCCCATATTCCGCCATATACTCCCCCAGACCCCCATATCTCCCCCATATCCCCCCCAAAACCCCCATATCCCACCCGGCATCTCCCATATCCCCCCACATCCCCCATTCCACCTCCAGACCCCCATATCCCACCCTCGCCCCCAGATCCCCTCCCAGAACCCAGAGCCCACAGGATCCCACCAGAGCTCCCCAATAGCCCCCCCAGAGCCCCAGATGCTCCCCCAAAGCCCCCCCCAACCCAACATATCTCCCCATTACGCGCCCCCAAATCCAAACAGAGCACCACCCCAGACCACAATAGCGCCCCGAATATCCCCCCATACCCCATCATCACCCCTCGATACCCCACAAGACCCCCATTATCCCCCCATATCCCCCACCACGACCCCACATCCCCCCATGCCCAGAGCGAAAAAAAAACAGACCCCCATAATCCACCACATATCTCCCCCATATCCCCCAGACCCAACATAGGTTTTTCCACCACCCCCCCCCCATATCCTCCCCATATCCACCCATATCTCCCCCCCAGACCACCATATCCCCCCATATCTCCCAATACCCAACCAGACCACACAATATCTCCCCCCATATCTCCCCCCCAGACCCCATCTCCCCCCATTCTCTCCACACATAGCACACCACAAGTAGCTCCCACCCTGACCCACAGATAAAATCCCATATACACCCCCCCACCTCCACGGACCCCCCCCCGGGCCCCCACCCTGGCACGGTTGACCCTGGCGATGCGCGGCGTGCGCAGAGCCCCCCAGCACCCATCAGAGCAGGACCCATCCAGACCCCTCAGGTCTCCCCAAGATCTCCCCCAATGACCCTCCCAGATCCCCCCGTATGCGCCCCCATATCCCAATAGCACCCCCATATCCCCACCATAGCCCCCCCGACCCCATATCCCCCATATTCCCCCCCACATCCTCCATATCCCCCTACATCCCCCTCTCTCCTCCCAAAGACAAACCAGAGCCCCCATGGACCTCCCATCAGACACCCGCCATATCGCCCAGAGCCCCCCCATATCGCCCCCAGGTCCCCCCCATAGCTCCCCGTAGGGCCCCCCCCGACCCCATAGCCACCCCAGATCCCCCCATATTCCCCCATAGCCCCCCAGACCCCCCATGATCTCCCCCATCCTCCCTCCCCTCGGACCCCCCCGCCCCCCGGCGTGGGGTATGGCCCCCATCCCTGTCACGTTACCCTGGCGATGCTTGGGCTCATCGCCCCCCCAGCCCCCATATCCCCCCATATCCCCCATATCTCCCCCAAATCCACCACCATACTCCTCCGCTCTGACCCCCTCCCCGCCCCCCCCGGCCCCCCACCCCTGCACGTTGACCTGGCGATGCTCTGGGTCATAGCCCCCAAGACCCCATATCTCCCCCCATATCCCACCAGATCCCCCATATCTCCCCCATATCTCCCCATATCTCCCCCATACCTCTCCCCTAGCCCCCATCCCCCCCCATCTCCCCCATCACCCCCAGCCCCACATCCCCACATCCCCACATCCCCCAACCCTCACTCCTCCGTTTTCCCCCCAGACCCCATATCCTGCCATAGCTCCCTTATATTCCCACATATCCCCCCATATCCCCCCCCAGGACCCCCCACACCCCCCATATTCCCCCCATACTCCCCCCAGAGACCCATACCTCTCCATATTTCCCAGATCCCCCACCCAGACCCCCCAAATCGCCCCCCATAGCCCCCCTCACCCCTACTCTTTCCCCCCCCAGGACCCCCCTATACCCCAGATCTCCCCATCTCCCCCCATATTCCCTCCCCAGACCCCCTTACCCCCCAGCGCCCCCCTCTCTTCCCCCCCAAACCCCATATCCCCATATCCCCCCATGTCCCCATATATCCCCCCCAGACCCCCATATCCCCCCCTATCTCCCATATCCCCCACATCCACCCTCTCTCCCCCCCAGGTACCCCCACAATCCCCCCATATCCCCATATTTCCCCATCTCCCCCCAGACCCCCATATCCCCCCCATACTCCCCCCCCCCACCCCCCCCGGCCCCCCACCCTGCACGTTGACCCTGGCGATGCTCTGCGGCTCGCTGTTGCCCCACACGTCCACCAGCGCCGCCGTGTGCAGCACCACGTCCGCCCCGTCCAGCGCCCGCCTCCCCGCCGCCGCGTCGCCCACGTCGCCGAGAACGGCGCGGACACGGGGGTCTGGGGGGGGGGAAACGGGGGGGTGATGGGGGGTGTGGGGGTCTGGGGGGGGGATTGGGGGAATGGGGAGGTATGGGGGGGATTGGGGCTGGGGGGGGGAAACGGGGGGCGGGGGGGGGGATATGGGGGGTAGGGGGGGGTGGGGGCTGGGGAGGGGGAGAGGGGGGGATGTGGGGGGATACGGGGGGGATTGGGGGGATATGGGGTGGTATGGGGGAATGGGGGAATGGGGGGTGTGGGGGATATTGGGGGTATGGGGGGGGATATGGGGAGATTGGGGAGATATGGGGGGTCTGGGGGGGGGAAAAGAGGGGGGGTGGGGGGATTGGGGGGGGGGGGGTAGGGGGGTCTGGGGGGTGGATATGGGAGGATGTGGGGGGATAGGGGGGAGACTGGGGGGGATTGGGGGTCGGGGGGGGAAAAGAGGGGGGATTGGGGGAGATTTTAGGGGGGTATGGGGGGTTATGGGGGTATGGGGGGGTTATGGGGGTCGGGGGGGGGGGAAACGGGGGGGGAGGTGGGGGGGGATTTAGGGGGCTATGGGGGGTATCCGGGGTCTGGGGGGGGATATGGGGTTGGGGAGGGGTATGGGGGGATAGGGGGGATTGGGGGGTTTGGGGGGTATGGGGGGGCTGAGGGGGGGAAAGAGGGGGGGAGATGGGGGGTATGGGGGGGTCTGGGGGTGGGTATGGGGGAGATTGGGGGGATTGGGGGGATATGGGGGGTTGGGGTTGGGGGAGGGGAGATGGGGGATTGGGGGGTATGGGGGGATTTTGGGGGAGATATGGGGGAATTAAAGGGGAGATATGGGGGTTGGGGGTTGGGGGGGAGATATGGGGGGGAAGGGGGGGGGGATAGGGAGTCGGGGGGGGTAAGGGAAGGAGGGGGGGGGGAAAGGGGGGAAATGGGGGGAGGGGTGGGGGGATATGGGGGGATTTGGGGGGTTTGGGGGGGAAAGGGGGGATTGGGGGGATTTGGGGGGAAATTGGGGGTCTGGGGGGTGGGGGGGGTGGGGGGGGGGATATGGGGGGAATGGGGGGTTGGGGGGGGGGATATGGGGGGGAAAGGGGGGGGGGGGGTTGGGGGTGGGGGTTGGCCCGATGGGGGTGCCAAATATGGGGGAGGGGGTCCCGTAATGGGGTCCCCAAATGTGGGGGTCTGAGGTGGTGGGGATCCCAAAGGACGGAGGAGCCGAAATATTGGGGGGCAAAAGTTGGGGGTCCCAAAAGTTGGGGGTCCTAAAAGTTGGGGGTCCTAAAAGTTGGGGGTCCTTAAAATTGGGGGGGGGGTCCTAAAATTGGGGGTCCTTAAAGGAACAGCGCAGAACTTTGGGGTCTTGAAAGCGGAGCGCTCTTAAAGGGACAGAGCACGTTTTGGTGGCCCCAATGTTGGGGTTCTTAAAGGGACAGAGCACAGTTTTGAGGGTCCCCCAACTTTGGGGTCCCATAGGATCTATGGGGCGGGTGTGGGGCCGCCCCACAAGTGTGGGGTCCCCAGATTTCGGGGTCCTTTAAGGCACAGCGAAGCACTTTGAGGTCCTTAAAGGGACAGCGCAACAATTTAGGTCTCTCCTAATTGGGGTTCTTAAAGGGACAGAGCACAATTTTGGGAGTCCCCCAACTTTGGGGACCCATAGGATCTATGGGGCGGGTGTGGGGCCACCCCACAAGTGTGGGGTCCCCAAATTTGGGGGTCCTTAAAGGCACAGCGAAGCATTTTGAGGTCCTTAAAGGGACAGCGCAACAATTCAGGTCTCTCCTATTTGGGATTCTTAAAGGGGCAGAGCACAATTTTGTGGGTTCCCCAACTTTGGGGTCCCATAGGATCTATGGGGCGGATGTGGGGCCGCCCCACAAGTGTGGGGTCCCCAGATTTCGGGGTCCTTAAAGGCACAGTGAAGCATTTTGAGGTCCTTAAAGGGACAGCGCAACAATTTGAGTCCCTCCAATTTAGGATTCTTAAAGGGACAGAGCACAATTTTGAGAGTCCCCCAACTTTGGGGTCCCATAGGATCTATGGGGCGGGTGGGGGCCGCCCCACAAGTGTGGGGTGCCCAAATTTGGGGGTCCTTAAAGGGACAGTGAAGCATTTTGAGGTCCTTAAAGGGACAGCGCAACAATTCAGGTCTCTCCTAATTGGGATTCTTAAAGGGACAGAGCACAATTTTGGGAGTCCCCCAACTTTGGGGTCCCATAGGATCTGTGGGGCGGGTGTGGGGCTGCCCCACAAGTGTGGGGTGCCCAGATTTGGGGTCCTTAAAGGCACAGCGGAGCATTTTGAGGTTCTTAAAGGGACAGCGCAACAATTCAGGTCTCTCCTAATTGGGATTCTTAAGGGACAGGCAACAATTTTGGGGTCCCCACTTTGGGGTCCATGGATCTTGGGGCGGGTGTGGGGCGGCCCCACAAGTGTGGGGTCGCCAAATCTGGGGGTCCTTAAAGGCACAGTGAAGCACTTTGAGGTCCTTAAAGGGACAGCGCAACAATTCAGGTCTCTCCTAATTGGGATTCTTTAAAGAGACAGAGCACAATTTTGGGGGTCCCCCAACTTTGGGTTCCCATAGGATCTATGGGGGGGGTGTGGGGCTCCCCCTTTTGGGGGTCCCCGTTTTGGGGGGTTTCTTAAAGACACATGAAGCATTTTGAGGTCCTAAAGGGACAGCGGAACAATTTGAGCCCTCCAATTTAGGATTCTTAAAGGGAAGAGCACGTTTGGGGATCCCCCAAACTTTGGGGTCCCATGGATCTAGGGGGGATTGGGGCCGGCCCCACAAGGGGTGGGGTGCCCAAATCTGGGGGTCCTTAAAGGGCAGGGAGCTTTTGAGGCCCTTAAAGGGCAAGCCAAACAATTTGAGTCCCTCCGATTTAGGATTCTTAAAGGGACAGAGCACATTTTGAGAGTCCCCCAACTTCGGGGTCCCATAGGATCTATGGGGCGGGTGTGGGGCCGCCCCACAAGTGTGGGGTCCTTAAAGCCACATTTGAAGCATTTTGAGCCCCCCGGTGCGGCGATCCTTAAAGAGACAGCGCAACGATTTCGGGGATCCCTCGACTTGGAAGCCCCGCAGGGTTTGGAGGGGCCCGGGTTTCCCCCCACACTTATGGGGGTGGGGGTCGGGTCATGGTCGAAGACGCGCGCCCCGAGTTCGGGTTCCTCCTCCAGCAGGAGCCGCACCAGGTGCCGGCCCAGGAAACCGCAGCCGCCCGTCACGACGAAAACCAAACCGGGGATGGGGGGCGGAGGCTGTGGGGCGGGGATGTGTGGGGCGGATGGGGGCGGGATGTGGGGGGGGATGGGGGGGGGATATATGGGGCCGGTGTGGGGTGGGGTGTATAGGTGGGGGATGGGAGGTGGGGACTAGGGGGCAAGGAAGTGGGGTGGGGAGTGGGGCGGGGGATTGTGGGGGGGATGTGGGGCGGGGATTGTGGGGCGGGGGGTGTGTGGGGCGGAGATTTGTGGGGCACGATGTGGGGATGGTGGGGGGGGACTATGGGGCAGAATGTGGGGCAGGATTGGGGGTTGGGATGTTATTGGGGAGGTAGGGGGGGATCTATGGGGCGAGAGGGGGTGGGGTGTGGGGCGGGGATGGGGGGGGGGATTGGGGCGGATGTGGGGCGGGGATGTGGGGCGGGATAGGGCAGGGATGTGTGGGGTGGGGAGTGGGGTGGGGATATAAGGGGCAGAGATGTGGGGGGGGATGTGGGTGGGGATGTGGGGTGGGGTGTGGGGGCCCTGGGGATGTGGGGTGGGGATGTGGGTCGGGGATTGTGGGGAAGATGCGGGGTGGGGAGGGGTGGGGTGGGGATGTGGGGCGGGGTTTGTGGGGTGGGGATTGTGGGGGCGGGATGTGGGTGGGGATGGTGGGGCGGGATGTGGGTGGGGATGTGGGTCGGGGGTGGGGCCGTGTGGGGTGGGGATGGTGGGGCGGGGGATGGGGGCGGGGGAATTGGGGCAGAGATGTGGGGCGGGGATGTGGGGTGGGGAGTTGGGGCGGGATGTGGGGTGGGGAGGGGCGGGGTGGGGGCCAGATGCGGGGGGGGATTGTGGGGGGGGCCGGGTTGGGGCGGGTGGGGCAGGGGGGGATTATTGGGGCAAGGGGTGGGTGGGGGGGGTTGGGGGGGGATGTGGGGGGGGGGGATGAGGGCAGGTGTGGGGCGGGGATGTGGGGTGGGGATTGTGGTGGGGCAAGGATGTGGGTGGGGTGTGGGTCTGGGTGTGGGGCACAGATGTGGGGGGGGATGTGGGGCGGGGATGTGGGGCGGAGATGTGTGGGGCAGGGATGTGGGGCGGGGGGGGGGGGTGGGGCTAGTGGGGTCATGGGGCAGAATGTGGGGCGGGATGTGGGGTGGATGGGGGGTGGGGTGGGGTGGTGTGGGGGGTGTGGGGCGGGTTGGGGTGGTGTGGGGCGGGTGTGGGGCGGGGATATGGGGCCGGATGGAGTGGGGTGGGGTGGGTGTGGGGCGGGGATGTGGGGTGGGGTATGTGGGGTGGGGATGGTGTGGGGAGGGGGGGGCGGGTGGTGGGGCAGGGATGTGGGGCTATCGGGGGGGATGTGGGGCAGGGAGGGGCGGGGAAAAACTAGGGAACTGGTTCCGGGGACCACATAAGAAAGCCCACAGCACCCCATTCTGTGGGTCCCAGCCCCACAGGATCCCATTTCTGACCCCCAGAAGCCATCGTGTGGCTCCAGGACCCATAACTCCCCTATAGGGGCCAATTCTAGTGGGCCAGGACCCCATAGGACCCCATAGGACCCCACAGAGCCCCCATAAAACCCCATAGGATCCCATAGGATCCCATAGAGACCCCATAGGCCCCATAGGACCCCACAGATCCCCCATAAAACCCCATAGGATCCCATAGAGACCCCATAGGACCCCATAGGACCCCATAGGACCCCACAGAGCCCCTACAAGACCCCATAGGATCCCATAGGACCCCTTAGGAACCCCATAGGACCCCATAGGACCCCACAGATCCCCCATAAAACCCCATAGGACCCCATAGGACCCATAGGATCCCATAGGACCCCACAGAGCCCCCATAGGACCCCATAAAACCCCATAGGACCCCATAGGACACCACAGAGCCCCCATAGGACCCCATAGGATCCTATAGGATCCCATAGGACCCCATAAAACCCCATAGGACCCCATAGGATCCTATAGGATCCCATAGGATCCCACAGAGCCCCCATAGGACCCCATAGGATCCCACAAGACCCCATAGGACACCACAGAGCCCCCATAGGACCCCATAGGATCCTATAGGATCCCATAGGACCCCACAGAGCCCCTACAAGACCCCATAGGATCCCATAGGACCCCACAGAGCCCCCATAGGACCCCATAGGATCCTATAGGATCTCATAGGACCCCATAAAACCCCATAGGACCCCATAGGATCCTATAGGATCCCATAGAATCCCACAAGACCCCATAGGACCCCATAGGACCCATAGGATCCCACAAGACCCCATAGGACCCCATAGGACCCCATAGAACCCCTACAAGACCCCATAGGATCCCATAGAGACCCCACAGGAAACCCCATTAGGCCCAACCCAAGAACCCCATAGGACCCATAGGAACCCCAAATGGAACCCAATTTAAGGAGCCCCCCATAGGGGAACCCCCAAAAAACCCCATAGGGAACCCATTAGGACCCCCAAGAGGCCCCCATAGGAACCCCAATAAAACCCCAAAGGACCCCATAGAACCCAATTAGGAACCCAACCAACCCCCATAGGACCCCATAGGACCCAAAGGAACCCCCTAGGAACCCATAGGGGCCCCAAGAAACCCCCTAAACCCAAGGAACCCATAGGAACCCCATAGAGCCCCCCCAAACCCCCCAGGGCCCCCCCCGTACCTCCGGTCCATCATCGGGGCCGTCATCTGGGAACTCGTATAATTCCTCATCGGAATCCTTGTAGTCGTCCTCTTCATTAGGATCCTCATTAAGGACCTCGTTAGAGTCCCAAGGCCGATCCATGGCTTCCCTCCGATCCTTCCCGGAAGGCCCCGCCCCGGAGCTCCGGCGGGCAGGGTTAACGGCCGGGGATGGGGCGGGGGGGGGGCGGGGAGAGGAATTACGCAAGGCCGGGGATTCGGGGGGGGGGGCGGGGGGTGGGGGGGGGGGGGGGCCGGGCGGGGGAAGGGGGGGCTTTTTTTTTTTGGGGGGGGGGGGGGGGCCTGTGGGGTCCCTATTGGGGTCCTGGACTTCCAAAAAAAAATGGGGTCCTATGGGGGTCCTGGAGTCACTTTATGGGGTCTTGTGGGGTTTTCTTATTTTCCTTATGGGGCCCGGGGTCTGGAAACCAACATTAAGGGGGTCCTTAAATTGGGGGGTCCTGGGCCCTTTTTGGGTCCCCTTTTGGGGGGTTTTTGTGGGGGTCCTATGGGGGGCCTGGGGGCCCTCCTTGGGTTTCCTGTGGGGTTGTTGGTTTTTCTATGGCCTCTAATGAAGGAACATTTATGGGGGGTTTCCTATGGGGGTTTGGGGTTCCGTTCCCCTTTTTTCCCCTATGGGGGCCCTCCGGCGGGGTCCTTTTGGGTGTCCTGGGCCCCAAATTGGGGTTTTATGGGGGCCGGTGGGGGCCTTGGGGTCCTTTATGGGGGCTCTGTGGGGTCCTATGGGGTCCTGGAGCCACATTATGGGGTTTTATGGGGGTGCTGTGGGGTCCTATGGGGTTTTTTTTTCTTTTTTTTTTTTTTTTCCAGGGGGGTCTTATGGGGGCTCATAAGGGGTCCCTATTGGGGTCCTAGAGGCCACAATTATTGGGGTCCTATGGGGGTGGGCTTTTTGGGGTTCCCCTTGGGGGTTCCTTTAGGGGGGTCCTGGAGCCACATTTTGGGGCTCTATAGGAATCCATTGGGGTTCCTTGGGACCCCATTAGGGGCCTTATTGGGGGTCCTTATAGGGTCCCTGGAGCCACATTAATTGGGGGGTTCCCCCCCCGTTTGGGGGTCCTTGTTTGGGGTTTTTCCTATGGGGCCTGGGCCACCATTTATGGGGGTCCTATGAGGGTGCTGTGGGGTCCTATGGGGGTCCTATAGGGTCCTGGAGCCACATTATGGGGTTTTATGGGGGTCCTGTGGGGTCCTCGGGATCCTAGGGGGTTCTTATTGGGGGGCTCTGGTGGGGTCCCCTATGGGGTTCCCATAGAACCCACCATTTGTGGGGGGTTTTATGGGGGGTGGCTGTGGGGTTCCTAGGGGGTTTCCATAAGAAGGTCCCTGGAGCCAAATTTATGGGGGTCCTATTAAGGGGTCCTGTGGGGTCCTATGGGGTCCCGGGACCCACAATTAAGGGGTCCTGTGGGGGTTTCCTGTGGGGGTTTTTTGGGTCCCTGGGAGCCACATTTGGGGTCCTGGGGGTCCCCTGGTTGGGGTTTTTCTTTATGGGTTCCTGAAAACCCACATTAATGGGATCCTTATGGGGTCCGGACCCCACCTTATTGGGCTCCTTGGGATCCTATTGGGGTCCCTGGAAACCACAAATTTTGGGGGTCCCCTTGGGGGTCCGGGGGGGTTTTGGGGGTCCATGGGCACCAAACCCAGGTTAGGGGGGTTCTGTGGGGGTTTTCTTTTTTGGGGGCCTGGGGGAAGAAAAATAGGGGGTTCCCCCTTAAAAAGCGTGGTTTTAAAGGGCCTTCCTCCTAAAGGGGGAATTTAAGGGGGGTGGAATTTATAACTGGGGGGCCTAATGGGGGGCCAATGGGGGCCTCCTGGAAAATTTATGGGGGGTCCTCCTTCCTACCTTCCTTTGGGTTTTCTTTGGGTTCCCTGGAACCCCCAAAATTTGGGGGCTCTTGGGGTCCTGGGGGGCCACAATTTTGGGGTTTCCTTTTGGTGGGGGCCCATGTTGGGGGCCTATTTGGGGGGTCCTTGGAACCACATTTGGGGTCCTATGGGGGGTCCTTCCGTGGGGGCCTTAACCCCTTTGGGGGGGACCTTAAAAGGGTTCCTTGGGGCCCTTATGGGGTCCTAAATTTTCCCATTTGGGGTCCTTGGGGTTTCCGTGGGGTTCCTTTGGGGGGGGGCTCTTGGTTGGGGTCCTTGGGGGTCCGGGAAGGCCACCATTTATGGGGTCCTAAGGGGGGTCCTTGGGGGGCTTCCTATGGGGGTCCTTGGGGACCCACAATTTAAGGGGGTCCTGTTGGGGGGTTTCTGTGGGGTTTTTGTGGGTCCTTGAGCCACCTTTAAAGGGATTCCTTATGAGGGTTTGCTTTGGGAGTCCCATGGGGGGGGCCTAGGGGTCCTGGAAACCAACCAATTAGGGGGTCCATTGGGGCCCTGTGGGATTCCTAATGGGGGCCTTGTTGGGGGTCCCTATGGGGTCCTGGAAAGCCACCAATTTATTTGGGGTTTTGTTATTGGGGATCCTTATGGGGTTTCCTATGGGTTCCTAAATGGGGTTCTTTATGGGGGCTCTGTGGGTTTCCTGTGGGGTCCCTGGAGCCAACATTATGGGGTTTTATTGGGGGTCCCTTGGGGGGGGACCCTATGGGGGTCCTGAAAACCCCACATTGTGGGGATCTATGGAGGGGTCCTGTTGGGGTCCTTAATGGGGGTTTCCTTAAAAAGGGGCCTTGGGAAAAGCCACCATTATGGGGGTTCCTATGGGGGGCTTTGGGGCCAGGGGGTCTATGGGGGGGGGGTCCTATGGGGTTCCTGGGCCACATTAGGGTTTGTTTTTAGGGGGGTTGGGGGGTCCTTGGGGTCATGGTGTGGGGTCCTATGGGGTCCTGGAGCCACATTATGGGGTTTTATGGGGGTGCTGTGGGGTCCTATGGGGGTCCTATAGAGTCCTGGAGCCACATTATGGGGTCCTATGGGGGCCTGTGGGGTCCTATGGGGTCCTGGAGCCACATTATGGGGTCCTGTGGGGTCTGTGGGGTTTCTATGGGTCCTTGAGCCACATTATGGGATCCTATGAGGGTGCTGTGGGGTCCTATGGGGGTCCTATGGGGTCCTGGAGCCACATTATGGGGTCCTATGGGGGTCCTGTGGGGTTTCTATGGGTCCTGGACCCACATTATGGGGTCCTATGGGGGTCCCACAACGAATCCTATTGGCTGAGGTGAAGGGGAGGGCGGAGCCACGCCCACAGCACGATGTGAAGCCACGCCCACAGCGAATCCTATTGGTTGTGGTGAAGGGGAGGGTGCAGCCACGCCCACAAGGAATCCTATTGGTTGCGGTGAAGTTGGAAGGCGGAGCCAGAACCACGGTGTGACATGAAGCCACGCCCACAAGGAACCCTATTGGCTGTGGTGAAGAGAGGCGGAGCCAGATCCATGCTGTGACATGAAGCCATGCCCACAACGAATCCTATTGGCTGTGGTGAAGGGGAGGATGAGGCCACGCCCACCGCGAATCTGATTGGTTGCAAGGCTCTGCAAAGTCCCGCCCATAGCGAGGAAGCCACGCCCATACGGCCATCCCTGCCTCCCGTCTCCCCCCCCCCCCCCCCCCCAAAAATCTTGGGGTCTCCCCCCCTCAAATACCGGGGACCCCCCACCCAAATAACATTGGTGACCCCCCCCAACATTCCCCCCATTAAAGGGATCAGAACCTCCTCCCTTTCCCCCCCCCCCCCCGCCTCCAAATTGCCTCCAAAATATTGAGGACCCCTCCCCCCCCCCCCCCCCCAAAATCCACCATCACAAATATTTGGGACCCCCCCCCCCCTCCCTCCCATCCCCCAAATTTCCCCTCTCATAATATTGGGGCACCCCCCCCCCCCCATAATATATATGGGGAACCCTTCCTCTAATATTTGGGACCCCCCCCCCCAGGGAATCCTCCTACCCCCCTCCCCCCTCCCCGAAAATTATTGGGAATGCATCGCCCCCAAAATATTTGGGGACCCCCCCCCCAATAATATTGGATCTCCCCACCCCCAAAATATTCAGTTCCCCCCCCCAAACACTGACTCCCCCCCCCAAATATTGCCCCCATCCCCACATTTTCAGTCCCCCCAAAATTGAGTGCTCTCCCCCCCCCCAAATATTGAATCCCCCTCAAACCAGAGAGCCCCCAAATTAGTCCCCCCCCCACCCTATAACATTGATTCTCCCCCTCCCCCAAATACCAAATCCCAATATTGTTGGCTGCCCCCCCCCCCCCCAAATATCCCCCCCTCCCCCCCATCAATCCCCTGCCCCAATTATCATTTCCCCCCTAAACTCTCTGTGTCCCCCTCCCCAAATATTCACCCCCTCCCTCCCAACATGGGACCCCCCCCGGCCCCCACATTATGTTTCCCCCCCCCCAATACTGATCTCCCCCCCCCCCCCCAAAAAGATTCAGCACTTTTCCCCCCCAAATTCGGTGGATTTCCCCCCAAAATTCCTCCCCCCCCCCCTCCCCAAAAACCAACCCTGCAGCTCTCAAAGCTCCATGGCCACTTTATAAAAACGGGGGGGGCCCGGGGGGGCCCCGTATCAACATATGTACAGGGGCATTTACAGGGGTCTGTACAGGGGGATGTACAGCTATGTACAGCCGGACGCGGCCGGCGTTTCTACAAGAAACAGCCAACAACGGGGGGAGGGGGGCCTTCTCCGGGGAAAAGGGGGGGCCACCAACGAGGTGTCATGGCTGCCGACGAGGTGTCATGGCTGCCAACGAGGTGTCATGGCCGCCAACGAGGTGTCATGGCCGCCGAGGTGGTGTCATGGCTGCCAACAAGGTGTCATGGCTGCCAAGGTGGTGTCATGGCCGCCAACGAGGTGTCATGGCTGCTGACAAGGTGGCATGGCCGCCGAGGTGGTGTCATGGCTGCCAACGAGGTGTCATGGCCGCCGAGGTGGTGTCATGGCTGCCGACAAGGTGTCATGGCCGACGAGACAGTGTCATGGCTGCCAACAAGGTGTCATGGCCGCCGAGGTGGTGTCATGGCTGCCGACAAGGTGTCATGGCCGACGAGACAGTGTCATGGCTGCCAACGAGGTGGCATGGCTGCCAACGTGGTGTCATGGCTGCCAAGGTGGTGTCATGGCCGACGAGACAGTATCATGGCTGCCGACAAGGTGTCATGGCTGCTGACGAAGTATCATGGCCACCAAAGTGGTGTCATGGCTGCCGACAAGGCAGTGTCATGGCTGCCAAGGTGGTGTCATGGCTGCCAAGGCGGTGTCATGGCTGTCAACGAGGAGCTGTCATGGCCGCCGAGGCGGTGTCATGGCCGACAAGGTGGTGTCATGGCTGACAAGGCGGTGTCATGGCTGCTGACAAGATATCATGGCCAACGAGGCGCTGTCATGGCTGACACGGTGGTGTCATGGCTGCCAATGAGGTGGTGTCATGGCTGCCAGTGAGGCAGTGTCATGGCTGCCAACGAAGTGGTGTCATGGCTGCCAACGAGGTATCATGGCCAACGAGGCAATGTCATGGCCGACAAGGCGGTGTCATGGCTACTGAGGCGGTGTCATGGCTGCCAACAAGATAACATGGCCAACGAGGCGCTGTCATGGCTGACACGGTGGTGTCATGGCTGCCAACAAGGTGTCATGGCCGACGAGGCGGTGTCATGGCCGCCAATGAGGCGGTGTCATGGCTGCCAACAGGATATCATGGCCGACACGGTGGCGTCATGGCTGCCAATGAGGTGGTGTCATGGCTGCCAACAAGGTATCACGGCTGACACGGTGGTGTCATGGCTGCCAACAAGGTGTCATGGCCGACGAGGCGGTGTCATGGCCGACGAGGCGGTGTCATGGCCGCCAATGAGGTGGTGTCATGGCTGCCAACAAGGTGTCATGGCCGACGAGGCGGTGTCATGGCCGCCAATGAGGCGGTGTCATGGCTGCCAACAGGATATCATGGCCGACACGGTGGTGTCATGGCTGCCAAAGGTGGTCATGGCGCACAGACACGGTGGGTGTGTCATGGCTGCCAACAAGGTGTCAGCAAGGTGTGCCGACGAGGTGGTGATGCCAGGCGGTATGGCCGCCAAGGAGGTGGTGTCATGGCTGCCAACAAGGTGTCATGGCCGACGAGGCGGTGTCATGGCCGCCAAGGAGGCTGGTCAGGTTGCCAGTGGCATGCCCAACAGTCAGCGCCAGTGACGGTCACCAAACGTCATGCGCAGGCATGCTACAGAGGTCAGCCACCCCGCCGGATGACGTACACACATACACACGCATGCCCACGCATGGTGCCACCGCTGCCTGACGGCCACCGCCATGACGTCACCGCCACACCACAACCGCCACGACGACGTCACCACCGCCATACGACCGCCGCCATGATGTCACCACCACCAGCACCAACCGCCGTGATGTACGTCACTACACCGCGCCATCTGACCACCGCCTGACACCGGACGTCACACCGCAAAGCCACTGCCCCACAACAACCGCCATGATGACGTCACCAACGCCATACGACCACCGTGATGACGTCACCACCGCAATACGACCACCGCAATGATGTCACCACCACCATACGACCACCGCCATGACGTCACCGCTGCACTATGACCACCGCCATGATGCTGTCGCTGCCCTACAACCGCCGCCATGACGTCACCACCACCATATGACCACAATGATGATGTCACCAACGCCATACGACCATGATGACGTCACCACCGCAATATGGCCACAGCGATGACGTCACCGCTGCGTTATGACCACCGCCATGACGCCATTGCTGCCCTACGACCACCATGATGACGTCACCACCGCCATATGACCACCGCCATGACATCACCATTGCCATACAGCCACCATGATGACACCACCACCACCATACGACCACCATGATGACGTCACCACCACCATATGACCACCGCCATGACGTCACCGCTGCACTATGACCACCGCCATGATGCTGTTGCTGCCCTACAACCGCTGCCGTGACGTCACCACTGCCATACGACCACTGTGACGATGTCACCACTGCAATCCGACCACCCACATGACGTCACCGCCGCCACACAACCGCCATGATGTCACCGCCACCATACAAACCACCGCCATGACGTCACCACCGCCATACGACCACCGTGACGTCACCACCGCAATATGACCACCATGATGTCACCCCCACAATACAACCGCCATGATGTCACCATCATTGCCATACGACCACTGCGATGACGTCACCACTGCCACACAACCGCCATGATGTCATCACCGCCATACAACCACCGCCATGATGTCACCACCGCCACACAACCGCCATGATGTCACCACTGCCATATGACCACCGCCATGAAGTCACCACCGCAATCCGACCACCATGATGACGTCACCACCACCATACGACCACCGCCATGACGTCACCATTGCCATATGACCACCGCCATGATGTCACCACCGCCATACGACCACCATGATGACGTCACCACCGCCACACAACCGCCATGACGTCACCACCACCATACGACCACCGTGACGACGTCACCACCACAATCCGACCACCGCCACCACGTCGTCGCCGCTGCCCCACGACGGCCGCCATGACACCACAGCCGCCATGACACCATGGCCACCACGACGCCACGGCTGCCACGACGCCACAGCCGCCATGATGCCACGGCCGCCACACAACCGCCATGATGTCACCACCACCATACGACCACCGTGACGACGTCACCACCACAATCCGACCACTGCCACCACGTCGTCGCCGCTGCCCCACGACCGCCGCCATGACGCCACAGCTGCCATGACACCACGGCCGCCATGACACCACAGCCACCATGATGCCATGGCCGCCACACAACCACCATGATGTCACCACCACCATACGACCACCGTGACGACGTCACCACCACCATACAACCACCGCCACCACGTCTTCGCCGCTGCCCCACGACCGCCGCCATGACGCCACAGGCTGCCATGACACCACGGCCGCCATGACACCACAGCCGCCATGATGCCATGGCCGCCACACAACCGCCATGATGTCACCACCACCATATGACCACCGTGACGACGTCACCACCACCACCACGTCGTCACCGCTGCCCCACGACCGCCGCCATGACACCACGGCCGCCATGATGACGTCACCACCGCCATACGACCACCGCCATGATGTCATCACCACCATACGACCACCATGATGACGTCACCACCACCATACAACCACCGCCACCACGTCGTCGCCGCTGCCCCACAACCGCCGCCATGACGCCACGGCCGCCATGACACCATGGCCGCCATGATGACGTCACCACCATACGACCACTGCCATGATGTCACCGCCGCCACACAACCGCCATGATGTCACCACCACCATACGACCACCACCACCACGTCGTCGCCGCTGCCCCACGACCGCCGCCATGACACCACGGCCGCCATGACGCCACGGCCGCCATGACGCCGCCATCAGTTGAGCGTGCCGCGGCAGCTGTCGGTGCGGCAGAGGCAGGGGATCTTGGTGTCCTCGATGGGGAACTTGTAGTCGTAGGTGATCTCCTCGTTGACGCCGATGGGCTGCTTGGAGTAGATGACGATCTTCTTCTGCGCCTCGATGGTGATACCTTGGCTTGCAGTTGGGTGGGGGGGGGGAAATGGGGGCGTTTTGGGGGGGGACGAAATGGGGGAGGTTGGGGGGGGGAGGGAAATGGGGGCGAATTTGGGGGGGGGGGAAATGGGGGGACGATTTGGGGGGGGGGGAAATGGGGGACATGGGGGGGGAGGGGAATGGGGGAGATTTGGGAGGGGGGGGAATGGGGGATTTGGGGGGGGAGAGAAATGGGGACAATTGGGGGGGAGGGAATGGGGGACCATTTGGGGGGGGAGAGAAATGGGGGACATTTGGGGGGGGGAAATGGGGGACCATTTTGGGGGGGAGAGAAGTGGGGGACATTTTGGGGGGGCGATCGAAGGGGAGAGAAATGAGGGACATTTTGTAGGGGGAGAGAAATGGGGGACATTTGGGGGGGAGAGAAATGGGGGATGTTTTGGGGAGGGAGGGAAATGGAGGACATTTTGGGGGGGGAGAGAAATGGGGGACATTTTGGGGGGCGGTCGGGGGGGAGGGAAATGGGGGACATTTTGGGGGGAGAGAAATGGGGGACATTTTGGGGGGGGGTCAGGGGGGAGAGAATTGGGGGACATTTTGGGGGGGGTCACTTTGGGGTCACCATGGGGACACTTTGGGGTCCCTTTGGGGTCCCTTTTGGGGTCCCCTTGGGGACACTTTGGGGTCACTTTGGGGTCCCTTTGGGGTTACATCGGGGTCATCATGGGGTCACATCGGGGTCATCATGGGGTCAGGTCGGGGTCCCTTTGGGGTCAGGTCGGGGTCATCATGGGGTCACTTCGGGGTCCCTTTGGGGTCAGGTCAGGGTCATCATGGGGTCACATCGGTGTCCCTTTGGGGTCACATCGGGGTCATCATGGGGTCAGGTCGGGGTCACTTTGGGGTCAGGTTGGGGTCCCTTTGGGGTCCCTTTGGGGTCACCATGGGGTTCCTTTGGGGTCCCTTTTGGGGTCCCTTGGGATCACTTGGGTCCCTTTGGGTTCACTTTGGGCACCTTTGGGTCCCTTTGGGGTCCCTTTGGGGTCTCTTTGGGTCCCTGGGTCCCTTTGGGGTCCCTTTTGGGGTCATCATGGGGTCAGGTCGGGGTCATCATGGGGTCAGGTGGGGGTCATCATAGGGTCAGGTGGGGGTCCCTTTGGGGTCCCTTTGGGGTCACTTCGGAGTCCCTTAGGGGTGCTCACCGTGCAGCAGTGGTTGATGAACCGCGCCAGGTTGCCGCACTTGGTGGCGTCGATGATGGTGTCGTGGTCCACCCGGAACAGGTAACTGCTGCCGATGCCCTGCTGCGCGTAGCGCTTCTCACGCATGTCTGCCACCACCTGCACCGGATTTGGGGTTCTTAGGGGGGATTTGGGGCTTTTAGCGGGTTCTATAGGGGGATTTGGGGTTCCTATGGGCCTAGGGGGGGCTCTATGGGATATCTGGGGTCTCTGCTGGGCGTAGCACTTCTCACGCATGTCTGCCACCACCTGCGCCAGATTTGGGGTTCTTGGGGGTTTGGGGTTTTAGGAGATTCTAGGGGGATTGGGGTTCCTATGGGGCTCTATGGGGGCTTATGGGGTTTTTCAAAGGGGTATTTGGGGGTTCTTGGGGTAATGGGGGTCTTTGGGGCAGGTGGGCCCTTTCCCTTC
>JADANK010001016.1:0-10215 GCA_021292215.1 Lophura nycthemera
CACCTAAGCCCCACCACCAACCCCCCACGTCCCTACAACCCCCCATGCCCCCCCATGACGACCATCACCCCCATAGCCCAACCCCAGCCCCCCCAACCCGATGGACCCCCATAGCCCCCCCCCACCCCCCCTACCCCCATCCCCACCCCCATGCCCCCCATACTCCTCCATGCCCCCTCATACCCCATGCCCCCCCCCAACCACGGCCCCCATAGCCCCCCATACCCCCCCACAGCCCCCTGACGACCCCCATAGCCCCCCCCACACCCCCCAACCCAAATCCCACATGCCCCCCATACCCCCTTGTGACCCCCTCATAGCCCCATGACCCCCACAGACACCCCGCCGATGACCCCATAGCCCCCCCAAAGCCCCCATCCCACACCTCCATGTGCCCCCCCTCTCCTCCCACCCCCTCATGCCCAGCCCCCCCCCAACGGCTCCCCATAGCCCCCCCCAACAGCCCCCCCAAACCCCAACCCCCCCCCCCCCTGCCCCCCAACACCAAATCCACATGGCCCCCCCCCCAGACCCATGACCCCCACAGCCCCTCGATGACCCTCCATAGACCCCCCACAGCCCCCATACCCCCACCCCCCATGTGCCCCCCATACTCCCTCCATGCCCCCTATCATAGCCCCATCCCCCCCCCACACAGGCTCCCCATAGCCCCCCTGCCCCCCCCAGCCCCCCGGATGAACCTCCATAGCCCCCCCCCACCCCCCCATACCCCCAATAGCCAAACCCCCATGCCCCCCCATGACCCCCACATAGCCCCATGCCCAACCCCCCCACACACACGGCTCCGATAGCCCCCCTACAGCCCCCCCATGACCCTCCATAGCCCCCCCACACCCCCCATAGCCCAACCCCCATGCCCCCCCCATGACCTCCTCATAGCCCCATGCCCCCCCCACACACATGGCCTCATAGCCCCGTAGCCCCCACCACAGCCCCTGATGACCCTTCATAGCCCCCCAAACCCCCACCCAAACCCTCCATAAGCCCAACCCCCCCATGCCCCCCACACCCCTTATGACGCCCATAGCCCCCCCCACAAGCCCCCCGAGACCTCCATAGACCCCCCAAACACCGCCATACCCACAGCAACCCCCAATGTCCCCCCATACCCCTCCATGCCCCTCATAGCCCCATTTCCCCCCCCTCACACATGGCTCCCCATAGCCCCCCCACAACCCCCCCGATGCCTCCATAGCTCCCCCAACCCCCCCCCATAGCCCCCCCCTGTCCCCCCCCATATCCCCTGCCCCCCCAATGCCCCATGCCCCCCCCCCCCACACGGTCCCCATAGCCCCCCCCACAGCCCCCCAAAACCCTCCTAACCCCCCCACACCCCCCACACCCCAATTCGCATGCCCCCCCCATACCCCCCAGACCCACTCATAGCCCTAGCCCTCCCCCGATACCCCCATAGCCCCCCCAAAGCCCCCCCCCCCCCCAATGTGCCCCCCATACTCCTCCATGCCCCCTTCAAGCCCCATGCCCCCCCCACACACATGGCTCCCCTAGCCCCCCCCCAAACAGCCCCCCAGACCCTCCATAGCCCCCCCCTACCCCCCCCATGCCCCCAATAGCCCAACCCCCATGCCCCCCCTGACCCCCACATAGCCCATCCCACTCCCCCAACAACACGGCTCCGAATGCCCCCCCACAGCCCCCCCGATATCCTCCATAGCTCCCCCAATCCCCCAAGAACCCCATGCCCCCCCCCCCCATGCCCCCTATAGCCCCATGCCCCCCCACACACAATTCATAGCCCCAAGCCCCCCCCCACAGCCCCCCCTGATGACCCTCCATAGCCCCCCAAGCCCCCCATCCCCCATCCCCCCCCCCCATTTGGCCCCCCCCCCCCCATCCCCCCCCAGCCCCTCCCCCCCCCCACAGCCCCCTGATACCCACCAACCCCCCACACCCCCCCACACCCCCCATACCCCAACCCCCCGTGCCCCCCCCCACTCACCGCCCCGCGCTTCCCCAGCGCTGTTGGGGCCGTCCATGGAGGAGGAGGAGGAGGAGGAGGAAGAGGAAGAGGAGTCACTGCCAGGGGGCTCCGGGGGCTCAAAGCCGACGGCGGTGACACCTGGAGGGGGGGGACAACGTGGGGATGGCATGGGGACGGCATGGGGACGGCCCACACTGCCACCCTGCACTGCAGCTCTGCACTGCAGCTCTGCATTGCAACCCTGCATTGCAACCCTGCATTGCAACCCTGCATTGCAACCCCATACTGTTAACCTGATTTCAAACCCGCATTCAACCCGAAACGCAACCCTGCATTGGCGCCCCATTGAAACCCCTGTTGCAACCTCGTATTGCAACCCCACACTGTTAACCTGTATTGCAACCCTGCATTGCAACCCTGAACTGCAAACCTATACTGTGACCCTGCATTGCAGCTCTGCATTGCAACCCTGCATTGCAACCTCACACTGCTAACTTGTATTGCAACCCTGCACTGCAACCCTATACTGTGTCCCTGCATTGCAGCTCCGCATTGCAACCCTGCATTGCAAGCCCACACAGCGACTCTGCACTGCAACCCCATACTGTGACCCTGCATTGCAGCCTCGCATTGCAACCCCGCACTGCTAACCTGCATTGCAACCCTGCATTGCAACCCTGCATTGCAACCCCACACTGCTAACCTGTATTGCAACCCTGAACTGCAATCCCACACTGCAACCCGTTTTGGGCAACCCCACACTGGCAACCCCGCACGCAACCCGCACTGCAACCCCATACGTGACTCTGCTTGCATTTTCTTGCATTTGCAGCTTGGCATTACAATCCCACAATGTAACCTGTATTGCAACCCTGCATGAAACCCCCGCCTGCAACCCCACACTGCAACCCCAACACGGGACCTGTAATTGCAACCCCCCACACTGCAGCTGCACTGCATTCCGCATTGCTAACCTGAAATTTCAACCCCCAACTGCAAACCCCCCGCATGCAAACCCGCATTGCAACCCCGCACTGCAACCCTGCACTGCAACCCTGCACTGCAACCCCATACTGTGACCTTGCATTGCAGCTCTGTATTGCAATCCCACACTGCTAACCTGTATTGCAACCCCACACTGCAAACCTGTATTGCAACCCTGCATTGCAACCCTGCACTGCAACCCCATACTGTGACCCTGCATTGCAGCTCTGCATTGCAGCTCTGCACTGCAACCCCACGCTACTAACCTGCACTGCAACCCTGCATTGCAACCCCACACTCCTAACCTGTATTGCAACCCTGCATTGCAGATCTGCATTGCAACCCCGCATTGCAACCCTGTATTGCAACCTCACAGTGAGCCTCCATTGCAACCCTGCACTCCAGCTCTGCACTGCAGCTCTGCATTGCAACCCCACACTGCAACTCTGCATTGCAACCCTGCATTGCAGCCCCACATTGTGGCCCACCATTGCAACGCTGCACCGCAATCTTGCATTACAACCCTGCACTGCAACCCTCCGTTGGAAGCCCACATTGCAACTCTTTGGCGACCCTCCGCTGCAACACCCCACTGCAACCCCTGCGCCGAACCCGCACTGCAACCTGCATTTCAAACCCCACACTGGTCCCCCATTGCAACCCTCACCGCAACCCCCACACGCAACCACCCTCTGCAACCCCTCACCCATCCTGCGTTGCAAACCGTGCACAAGCCCCGCCCGTTGCAACCCCGCCCTGCAGTTTCCCACACTGCGCCCCACCTCACCACGTGCACTCACCCCACAACCCCACACCTGGGACCCCTCCCATTCCTCAAGTGACCCCCATCCCACGACCCCCAATGCGACCCCACACTGCGACCCCACCCACATCCCTACATGTGACCCCTCCCACGACCCCACCAAACCGTGACCCCCCACAAACCGGGACCCACCCGTGACCCATCCCACGACCCCCACATGGACCCCCCACCGTGACCCCCCATCCCACGACCCCACATGCGACCCCACACGTGACCCCAACCCAATATCCGCCCATAACCCATTGTCCCCACAACCGTGACCCTCCCTATCCCTACGATGTGACCCCATCCCAGACCCCCACCGCGCCCCATCCCACATCCCTACGATGTGGACCCCACCCATGCCCCCACACTGTGACCCCACACCGGACCCCCATCCCACACCCCACAATGCAACCCAAACTGTGACCCCAACCCAATATCCTCACCATAACCCCACTGTCCCCACACTGTGACCCCACACCGTGACCCCATCCCACATCCCTATGATGTGACCCCATCCCACAACCCCACACTGTGACCCCACACTGTGACCCCATCCCATGACCCTACAATGTGACCCCCATTGTCCCCACTGACCCCACACCGTGACCCCATCTCATGACCCAATAATGTGACCCCACACTGTGACCCCAACCCATATCCCTACAATGTGACCCCATCCCATGACCCCACACTACAACCCCATCCCACGACCCCACACTGTGACCCCATCCCACATCCCTACAATATGACCCCATCCCATGACCCCACAATGTCACCCCACACCGTGACCCCAACCCAATATCCCCACCACAACCCCCATTGTCCCCACACTGTGACCCCATCCCACATCCCTACAATGCGACCCCATCCCACGACCCCACAATGCGACCCCACACTGTGACCCCAACCCAATATCCCCACCACAACCCCACTGTCCCCACACTGTGACCCCACACCGTGACCCCATCTCATGACCCCATAATGTGACCCCACAATGTGACCCCATCCCGTGTCCCTATTCTGTGACCCCATCCCATGACCCCGTACTGTGACCCTACAATGTGACCCCAGTGTCCCCATGTGATCCCACAGTGTCCCCACATGACCCTACAGTGTGACCCCATCCCATAACCCCGTACTGTGACCCCACACTGTGACCCCAACCCATTTCCTTACAGTGGGACCCCATCCCATAACCCCACACTGTGACCCCATTCCATGACCCCACAATGTGACCCCAGTGTCCCCACGTGACCCCACACCATGATCCCATCCCATGACCCCACACTGTGACCCTACACTGTGACCCCATTCCATGACCCCACACTGTGACCCCACACCGTGACCCCACAATGTGACCCCAGTGTCCCCACATGACCCCACACCGTGACCCCATTCCATGACCCCACACTGTGACCCTATACTGTGACCCCATCCCATTTCCTTACAGTGTGACCCCATCCCATGACCCCATAATGTGACCCCATTCCATGACCCTACAATGTAACCCCACAGTGTCCCCATGTGACCCCACACTGTGACCCCACACCATGACTCCACCCCATTTCCTTACACTGTGACCCCATCCCACAACCCCACACTGTGACCCCACGCCGTGACCCCACGCAGCGTAACCCCAAGAGACCCCATCCCACGCCCCCATAATGTGACCCCACACCATGACCCCCCCACCCCACAGTGCCCCACTGCCCCTCACCTGTGCCCACGCGCTGCCCTGAGGTGCTGAGGTCACCTATGGGGACAGACGGACATCGGGGACAGACGACACTGGGGACAGAGCCCTCCACCCCATATCCCCCAAATGTCCCCATCGTCCCCACATCTGTCTGACCCCATATCCTCACACCCCCACATCCCATTGCCCCCATCTCCCCATATATCCCCACAACCCCATATACCCCCATATACCCCCCTATATCACCGTGTAACCCCATGTAACCCCATATCTCCTCCTACAACCCCATATATCCCCAGATCTCCCTATATAACCCCATATATCCCCCTATGTCCCCCTATGTCCCCATGGTATCCCCATGTAATCCCATGTAATCCCATGCATCCCATAACCCCCAATATCCCCCTATAGCCCCTATAACCCAATCTCCCCCTATATCCCCATGTACCCCCATATAACCCCATATCTCCCCATATAAACCCATATCTCCCCATATCTCCCCATATCTCCCCATATAAACCCATATAAACCCATATAAACCCATATAAACCCATATCTCCCCCTCTATCTCCATATATCCCCATATAACCGCCTATAACCCCCATACAACCCCTAAATCCCCCTATATCCCCCTATATCCCCATATCTCCCCATATAACCCCATGTATCCCCATATAACCCCATATAAGCCTGTGTATCCCACGTAACCCCATATGACCATATATATCCCCATATAACACCATATAACCCCACATCTCCCCCTATATCCACCTCTATCCCCATATCTCCCCATATAACCCCATGTACCCTCCTATATCCACATATATCCCCCTTAACCCCATATAACCCCATATAACCCCATATAACCCCATATAACCCCATATAACCCCATATCTCCCCCATATCACCCTATAATGCCATATAACCCCATAAATCTCCCTATAACCCCATATAACCCCATATAACCCCATATAACCCCATATCTCCCCCATATCACCCTATAACGCCATATAACCCCATAAATCTCCCTATATCCCCATATAACCCCATATAACCCCATTGTCCCCACATTTCCCATATCCCTCATACCCTCCCCACACTCCCCATAGCCCCCCATAACCCCATAAGCCCCCATATCCCCCACACCCCCCTTATCCCCCATATCCCTTATAGCCCCCACACCCCCCATATCCCCCCCCATATCACCCATATTCCCACACCCCCCACACCCCCATATCCCCCCACACCCCCATATTCTCCACACCCCCCCCATAACCCCCACCCCCCCTATCCCCCCCCACCCCCAACCCCCCATACCCCCCATACTCCCCCCATATCCCCCCCCACCCCCCCCAAACCCCCATTCCCCCTAACCCCCCCCCATACCCCTATAGTCCCCACACCCCCCCAATCCCCCCCTTCCCCCAAAAACCCCCCAAACCCCCCCCCCCAATCCCCCCCATTCCCCCCAATTACACCCCCCAACCCCCAATCCCCCCACACCCCCTTCCCCCTTACCCCCCCCACCCCCCCCATACCCCTATAGTCCACACCTCCCCATATCCCCCATACCCCCTAACCCCTAACCCACCCCCCAATTCCCCCAACCCCCCACACCCACAATACCCCCCACATTCCCCATTCCCCCACACCCCCCTAAGCCCCCAACCCCCCCAATCCCCCAATCCCCAAAACCCTAACCCACCCCCCAAATCCCCATGCCCCCACACCCCCCTAAAGCCCCCACACCCCCCCATATCCCTCAATTCCCCCCCCCTACCCCCCCCCAACCCCATATCCCCCTCCCATCCCCCATATTCCCCCACCAACATCCCCCCCAAACCTCCAACACCCCCATATCTCCATACCCCCCCCAATCCCCCACCCCCCCCTGCCCCCCACACCCCCCCAACCCCCAACCCCCCCCCATACCTCCCATATCCCCCCATCCCCCCATATCTCCCCCTAGCCCCCCATACCCCCCAAAATCACCCCATACACCCCCCTATCCCCCTATAGCCCCCACACCCCAATTCCCCCCCTACCCCCACACCCCCCCATATCCCCCCTATCCCACATCCCCCATATCCCCCCAACTCCCCCATACCCCTATAGCCCCCATACCCCCCCACCCCCCCATATCCCCCAACCCCCCCATACCCCCCACCCCCAACCCCCTATAGCCCCCACAAACCCCCCCATACCCCCCTTCCCCTTCCCCCCCCCAAACCCCCCCAACCTCCCATATCCCCCCCAAATCCCCCCAAAACCCCCCATATCCCCTATAGCCCACCCCGACCCCCCAACCTCCCCATACCCCCCACTGACCCCAAAAGCCCCCCCCACCCCACTCACTCTCTCCGGACGCCCCAGCTTAGGGGGGCCGATTTTGGGCCTGTAGGACCGTTGTGGGTGGGTGGGGGCAGGGAGCTGTGGGGTGGCGTGGGTGGTTATGGGGTGGCACAAAGGACGGGACGGAGCCCCCCGGCTCGCCCCTCCGACGACGTCACGGCGTGCAGCGCTGCGCTCGTCGATGCTGTGGGGGGGGGAAGCACTGTGGGGCCCCATATGGCCCCATATGGCCCCATTGCCCCTATGGCCCCATATGGCCCCATATGCCCCCATTGCCCCACAAAGCCCCATATGGCCCTACATGGCCCTACATGGCCCCACATGACCCCATTGCCCCTATGGCCCCACACAACCCCATTGCCCCATATGGCCCCACTGCCCCTATGGCCCCATTGCCCCTATGGCCCCATTGCCCCATATGGTCCCATATGGCTCCATTGCCCCACGTGGCCCCATATGGCCCCAATGCCCTATAAAGCCCCATATGGCCCCATTGCCCTACAAAGCCCCATATGGCCCCATTGTCCCACAAAGCCCCATATGGCTCCATAGCCCTACAAAGCCCCATATGGCCCCATTGCCCTACAAAGCCCCATATGGCCCCACATGGCCCCATTGCCCTACAAAGCTCCATATGGCCCCACTGCCCCATATGGTCCCATATGGCTCCATTGCCCCACATGGCCCCATATGGCCCCATTGCCCCACGTGGCCCCATATGGCCCCACTGCCCTACAAAGCCCCATATGGCCCCACATGGCCTCATTGCCTCTATGGCCCCATTGCCCCACATGGCCCCACATGGCCCCATTGCCCCACAAAGTGCCATATGGCCCTATATGGCCCCACACAGCCCCATAAGGCCCCGCACGGCCCCATATGGTCCTATGTGGCCCCACTTGGCCCCGTATGGCCATATATGGCCCCATAGGGCCCCACATGGCCCCAATAGCCCAATATGGCTCCACACGGCCCTATATGGCCCCATAGCCCTACAAAGCCCCATATGGCCCCACATGGCCCTATATGGTCCTATATGGCCCCATAGGGCCCCATAGCCCCACAACCCCAATCCCACACAGCCCCAAGTGACCCCATAATCCCAACCCTACACAACCCCACAGCCCCACAACCCCATAACCCCACACGACCCCGCACAAACCCACAATCCCACATAACCCCATAACCCCACTCGACCCCACGACCTCACACAATCCCATAACCCCACACGACCCCACATGACCCCACATGACCCCACAACCCTAAACCCCACACGACCCCACAGCCCCACTCCCCTCCTTACCATCGGCCGCAGCGGTGGCCACGAGGAGCAGCAGGGCGGCCGCCAACATGGGGACTCTGTGGGGTGGGGGCGGCGGGTGGGGACCCCACAAATGGACCCCATCATGGGACCCCACAGCTGGGCCTCATCATCGGGGACCCCAAAGCCAGAGCCCATCACTGGGGACCCCACAACTGGACCCCAGTACAGGGAACCCCACAACTGGGCCCCGGCACAGGACCCACAGAGGCCCCTAATTGGGGGACCCCAAGTGGACCCCCTGGGACCCCACAGTGGACCCCTACGGGATCCAAAGCCGGGCCCTCTTTGGGGGACCCCACGGCTGAACCCCATCATCGGGGACCCCACAGATGGACCCCATCATCGGGGACCCCAAAGCCAGGGTCCATCACTGGGGATCCCACAACTGGACCCCAGCACTGGGGACACCACAACTGAGCCCCATCATGGGACCCCAAAGCCAGGGCCCGTCACTGGGGACCCCACAGCCGGACCCCAGCACTGGGGACCCCACAACTGGACCCCATCATCAGGGACCCCACAGATGGACCCAGCACTGGGGACCCCACAACTGGGCCCCATCATGGGACCCCAAAGCCAGGGCCCATCACTGGGGACCCCACAACTGGACCCCATCATGGGACCCCAAAGCCAGGGCCCGTCACTGGGGACCCCACAGCCGGACCCCATCACAAGGACCCCACAGACGGACCCCATCACGGGGAACCCTACAGTTGGACCCCAGCACTGGAGACCCTACAGTTGGAGCCCATCACAGGACCCCATAGCTGGACCTCATCACTGGGGACCCCAAAACTGGACCCCATCATGGGAGACCCCACAGATGGACCACATCTTTGGGGACCCCATAGCTGTAACCCATCATGGGAGACCCCACAGCCAGGCCCCATCATCGGGGACCCCAAAACCAGAGTCCCAGCATTGGGGACCCCACAGCTGGGCCCCAACAGGGACCCCACAGTCGGACCCCATCATGGGGACCCCACAGCCAGAGCCCAGCATCGGGGCAATGGGGTGGGCACTGTCCCCAAACCCCATAGCTCTGACCCCAACCCACCAATTCCCCCCCCCCACAGCCATGTCTCCAA
>JADANK010001017.1:0-10055 GCA_021292215.1 Lophura nycthemera
CTCCCCGCCCCCCCTTCTCCCGCCCTCCCGCCTTCTCCCCGCCTTCTCCCCCCTCCCTCTCCCGCCTTCTCCCAGCCTCTCCTTCTTCCTTTCTTTTTTCCCCTGAGCAGTTCTTTTTCCCTCATTCTCCTCCTGCCTTTTCCCTCCGAGGACCTTGGATGTGGGGCTGGAGGACCGTGCGGAAGCAGCAGGTGAGCTGCCGGTACCGGCTGGGAGGAAAAGCAGCAGCTGAGCATTTCCTCTTGCAGTGCTCTTCCGGTTGCCGTGGAGGAAATAGGAGGCGTTACATTCGGAGCGAGGGGTTGGGTCAGATCGCGAGTAGCCACGATTTCATGTGCGGCTGGAGGACTCACTGGTGGGGCTGGAGGACTCGGACTCGAGGTGCGCGGCTGGAGGACTGAGATGTAGGGCTGGAGGACCTGGGTGCACGGCTGGAGGACTCGGACTTGGGGCTGGAGGACTCACTTATGGGGCTGGAGGACTTGGGGGTCGCCCTGGAGGACTCGGGTGTGGGGCTGGAAGACCTGGGTGTGGGGCTGCGGGACTCACTTATGGGACTGGAGGACTGAGATGTGGGGCTGGAGGACTCACTTATGGGGCTGGAGGACTGGGATGTGTAGCTGGAGGACTCGGATGTGTGGCTGGAGGACTCACTTATGGGGCTGGAGGACAGGGATGTGGGGCTGGAGGACTCACTTATGGTGCTGGAGGACTGGGAAGTGGGGCGGGAGGACTCACTTGTGGGGCTGGAGGACTTCCATGTGCGGCTGGAGGACTCACTTATGGTGCTGGAGGACTGGGATGTGGGGCTGGAGGACTCACTTGTGGGGCTGGAGGACTTGATTTTACGGCTGGAGGACTCACTTACAGGGCTGGTGGACTTGGATGTGGGGCTGGAGGACTCACTTATGGGGCTGGAGGACTTGGGTGTACATCTGGAGGACCTCGGGGTGGGGCTGGAGGACTTGGCGCCGGCCCTGGAGGAGCTGGGTGTGGCGCGGGGGGACTCACTTAGGGGGCGGCCCCGGGTCTGGAGCCCCCAGTGCAAGAAGGACGGGGAGCTGCTGGAGAGGGGCCGGAGGAGCCGCAGAGACGAGCGGGGCTGCAGCCCCTCCCTGTGAGGACGGGCTGAGGGAGCTGGGCTCGTTCGGCACGGAGAAGAGAAGCCGCGGGGTGAATCGTTGCAGCTTGCAGCGCCTAAAGGGAGCCTACAGACAGGAGGGGAGTCAGCTCTTGGGAAGGGGAGATGACAGCAGGACAAGGGGAAATGGTTTGGAGGTGAGGGAGGGGAGATGGAGGTCGGACAAAGGGGGAAATTCTCTGCAGAGGGAGCGGTGAGGCGCTGGAACGGCTGCCCAGAGAGGCTGCGATGCCCCGTCCGTCCCTGGAGGCGTTCGAGGCCACGGATGGGGCCCTGGGCAGCCTGGTGCGGCGTCAGGGGGGAAGGTTGGTGGCCCTGCGTGCGGCAGGGGGTGGAGATGCGTCGTCCTCGGGGTCCCTTCCAGCCCTGGCCGTTCCGTGATGCTGTGCTAACGAAGCTCCTACATACTGCAAAGCCGGAGCTCCTGTCAGGCTCTTCAGCTCCAAATGCTGTCTGCGCGGCCTTTCTCAGCAAGCCGGGACTCCATCGTGCTCTCCACGCCTGAGGAAGACAAAGAAGAGGAAGGTTGATGTGACGATAAGACGCGGGCCGTGCTGTGAGTGCAGAAGGAAACTTTTATTGCGGGCGACGAACCGGAACGAGGTGCAGTGGGCCGAGTGCCGGATGAAACGCGACTCTCCGGCCGCGTTCGGCAGCGCTGGATGTTCCCTCCTGCCCTGAAGGAGCCGGAGCCGGAGCTGGGCTTGTCCCTGGGGTGCACCCAGGCCGTGTTGGTGTGAGTGCCGGACCGAGGCTCCATCAGCCTCCTCTCCGCTCCGTCGTGCCTCGGCGGCGTCTCCCGGCAGCGGGCGCTGAGGCCGTGCGGGCTGGGGAAGACTCGGCTGTCGCTCACAAAGAGCTCGCGGCTGTTGGCATCGCCGGCGGATGCGGCGCTGCCGCGGCTTCTGGCTGTGCCGCGTGGGTGCGACGGGGTCCCAGCGTACGGCTCGTCTCCCTGACCAGGAGGGAGCGTCAGGGGCCTCCATTTCGGTGCGTTGGGGATTCCTGTTCCCTCGTTGGGAATTCCTTTTCCCTCGCTCGCCCCCTTCCTTTTCCCTGGCTCGACTCCTTGTGATTTCCTTTTCCCTCCTTCTCCTCCTCCATCCTTTTTTCCCCTCGTGAATTCATTTTTCCCCTCATTCTCCTCTTTCCTTTTCCCTCCGAGGGACCCGGGTGTGGGGCCAGAGGATAAGGGTGTGGGGCTGGACGACTCACTTGTGGGGCTGGAGGAGCTTGGATGAGGGGCTGGATGACCTCGGTTTGGAGCTGGAGGGGTTGGAGGACCCGGGTGTGGGGCTGGACAACATGGATGTGCAGCTGGAGCACTCACTTGTGGGGCTGGAGGACCTCGGTGTGGGGCTAGAGAACTGAGATGTGGGGCTGGCGGACTTGGGGGCGGCCCTGGAGGACCTCGGTGCGGGGTTGGAGGACTGGGATGTGGGGCTGGAGGTTTTGGGTGTGGGACTGGAGGACTCACTTCTGGGACTGGAGGACTCACTTTTCACAACTCTGCAGAGGGTTTCCCAGCCGCCGTGTCCCTGCTTCCGTGCCGCACACAGAGCCGTCGGTGGCTCCTCAGCCCTCGTGAGCCGATGTGACGCCGGCCGTCCTCGGCTCCTGGCGGCCCCAGGGAATTCTGGGAGCTGAGGGATTCTGCTCTTCTGCAGTGACGGACCGTGCGGGAGCTCAAAGGTAGAATGGGGAGCTGAGCTGATGGCTGGGGCGGATAAGATCAGGATGGATACCGCGTTCTTTTGTTCTGTGACTGGGTTGTGGGGCTGGAGGACCTTGGGTGTGGGGCTGGAGGACTTGGTTGTGGGGCTGGAGGACTCATTATGAGGCTGGAGGACTGGGCTGTGGGTCCTGGAGGACTTGGGGGAGGCCCAGGAGGACCTCGGTGTGGGGCTGGTGGTCTGGGGTGTGGGGCTGGAGGACTCAGGTGGGGGCTGGAGGACCTGGGTGTGCAGCTGAAGGACCTCGGTGTGGGGCTGGAGGACTTGGATGTTGGGCTTGTGGACTCACTTATGGGGCAGGAGGACTCACTTATTGGGCTGAAGGACTGAGATGTGGGGCGGGAGGACTCAAAGGCTGGAGGACTGGGGTGTGGGGCTGGAGGACTGAGATGTGGGGTGGGAGGAACTCCGTGTGGGGCTGGAGGACTGAAATGTGGGGATAGAGGACTTAATTGTGGGGCTGGAGGACCGTGGTTTGGGGCTGGAGGATTGGGATGTGGGCCTGGAGGACTCACTTATGGGGCAGGGGGGCCGGGATGTGGGGCAGGAGGACCTCGGTGTGGGGTGGGAGGACTCACTTATGTGGCTGGAGGACTCGGATGTTCCCAAATTCGTGCCTAGAGATTGCCCCTTGGGAAGGAAGCTTCAGAATTGGAAAATAATCCCCAGACCGGGGAAAAGAACAGGGAAAGGATGTTTAAATACTGTATACAGACATAGCCTATAGAGCCACTACAGGGAAAATCATGATTTTGACCAAAACAGGGGTCTGACAAAGATTGGGCCTGTCAGACTTTGTATTTATATGTAAACAGTAAGACTCCTTTTCTGAAACAGAATTGGCTTATGTCGCTTAATGGGTGCAAGAAGTAAAAAGTTCCTCGCAAGAAGGATTCAAAGTTCAAAAGAAAAAGGAAAGAGAAACAGAAAGATCATAAGTGGGATCCCTTAGATAACTTCCCCCCTTCAATTTCTAAAGCAATGCAAGCGGCAGTGACCGCTCCAGAGAAGGGCAGTGGCCGTGCTGCTGCTCCTGTGCAGGGTCCTGGAGAGAGGATGCACTCTCGATTACTGAGGGAGTTGGAGCAATGTGAATGGGACCTGGAGAGTTTTCCTTTCTCTGACACTAACCTTACTAATACTTCACTTTATCCTTTAGGGCAGTCTCCTTAGGTCAAAGGGAAATAGGGTATGCTAATGCCTGCTGTTTTTACTAGAAGAAAAGTCAGGAGTTTCAAGAAGAATTCCTGAATTGAGGATCCTGTAAGTGTAGCAGAACAATTAGATCAATTTCTAGGGCCTAATTTCTACTCGTGGATGGAAATGATGTTTATCATTGATATGTTGTTTACTGGAGAAGGAGGTGGGCAGCTACGCAAGTGTGGGAAATGAATACAGAGGGAAGGTTGGGCCCTGGAGGGAGGCAGAGAGAGGAAGGATCCTGAGGATAAATGTACTGATTATTGTCACTGTCTTGGTGATTGTTAAATGTTGATGTCGTGAAAGTGTTCTGTTCTGTTATGTCATGTACAAGGCTGTTGCGGAACAAAGGGTGTCTAAAGTGATACCGGGAAGACCCCCTGGGTTGTATTTTGGCTCACTGGAGAAACATTGCTGGTGAGCCAGGGGGAATATTGAATAAGAAATCAGGAACATAAATGGAGTAATGGGACCAGTTTTATAATTGAGTGCCCTAATCATAAGACCAAGTGCTGGGTGTTTGTGGAAGTTGAAGAACTGCATTGTTTGATTTGTGGATTTGGAAGGCAGTGGGAGAAACTGCCTTGATGATATATGGAAGTGCATTTGTTAATGGTGCAATTGGTAATGGTACATGGATGTGCAATTGGTATGGTGTTGTCGTAGGCGCTAACGAGATATCGGGCTGTGATGCGAAAGGACCCCCTGCTGTGTTGTAGTAGGCGATAACGGGGTATCGGGTTGTACGCCATAGGACCTCCCCCGCTCTGTGAGTAATGTGTGAGTAACACGTGACGCATGCTTAGGGGGCTTAGGCGATACTGGATGTGTATTTAAGGGGCTATTGTGCCTTAATAAATTGCCATTTGCTTCTTCACCATATTGGTGTCAATGCTGCTATGGCCCTAGCGAATGCAGATCGCTAGTCCCTAGGCAGTGCGGCCTTTGACACGGTGGTTGCCGGAGGTAACAGTATGGTATATGGAAATGTAATTGAGGGTGTACAAATAGTGGAATTGTGGACAAGCAAACAAAAAAAAAAAATGGCAACAAGGTTAAGGAAAACAGTGAGTTTGAGAAGCTGGGGCCGGAGCCTCCCACTGTAGCTGGGCGAGGGTGTGTGACTTGTGAATGGGATGGGGGTCGGAGACCAGTGGAGAGTGAGAATAGTAGCCGTCATATGCAGAGATCTGCGCGGGAAACCGACATCCCAGTGTGAGCACTGGAACCTGGGGAGGGGGTGAAACAGAAATTACTATCATTGTATTGCAGTATGATGACAGGTCTGGAAAGTTAAAAGGTTTGGGGGGGGGGGGGAAAAAACACAGGCTGAGGAAGGCAAAGTCGAGCAGGTGTAACAGGGATGATCCGTACGGCTGAAGAAGAGGGTCAGGGGGAGGCCGGGAAGGGCTCAGGAGAGTTCCACCCCCACTGGACCGAAAGGCAGCTGGGGAAGTCAGGGTAAAAGGTTTTGTTTTCTGATAGCGGGTGCCTCTTCCTCTGGTGCTACAATCAAGAATATTACCCATAGATGATTTTTTGTAACAGTTGTTGGAGCAATGGCAAGAGAAGTTTACTTTTTTGGGGGGACCAATTAAATAACCGGCTAGGAGAACAAGAGGAATGTATAACTCGTGTACAAAAAAAAAATGCCCCAGGGTTAGCCAAACCATTACTTGGGGCATGACGTATTAGAACAGCTGAATGTAGAAGATTAAATTCAGTAGAGAAAATTGGAGCTAAGTGGTCAAGCAAGACCAATATTGACGGAAAATTTGTAAGTCTGGGGCTTTAACACAACTGGGAAAAGCAATGTTGTAACCCCCAGAAGTTATGTAAATCCTAATCAGGTGTACACAGGATTGCAGGCATCAGGAATGCCCTGGCAGGGCCAAAAATGCAGCCCAATGAAAGTTAAGTTAAATAACGGGAGCCAGCCCAGCCGGGTAAAGCAGTGCCCTGTGAGGGTAATCAGGACTGTAGGAGGAAAAAAGAAATCATAAATAACTTCATGAATTGTGGATTATTAAGCGGATAGAAATCCAAATAGAACACCCCCATCTTGCAAATGAAAAACTGGATGGCAAGGGTTATAGTTTGCTACAGGATTTGAGGGCAATGAATAGAAATGTTGAAGATATAGAACCCGTGGTGTATATCTTTATTAACCGAGTTAAGGAATCAGTAGGCGGGGTTGACTGTTCTGGTTTTGCCAAAGAAAGTCTAAGATTATTTGCCTTTGAATTGGAAAACTCCAATATGGGAAGAAGGAAAAAAATAATAATAATTAAAAAAAATATATATATAAGAAAAATTCAGCTAACCTGGACAGCGTTACCCAGGGTTGTGAGAACAGCCCAGTGATTTTTGATCACTGCTCAGCTCGTGAGCCTGAGATTTGGGTTCCTCCATCCCACGGTGGAACTTCACTGCAGTGCGCGGATGCCACAGCAACAGAGGAGGACTGCGTGCGACGCGCTGCGAGTTTGCCGAACGTCTGGATTCAAACGGCTGTCGAGTTCCTCAACAGAAAGCACAACTGATGGAAGAGAAGGAAGCAGCTCGCTGAGCACTACGGCAACACCGACGCGAGCTTCCCTCCCAGCCAGCGGTGGCGGCTGCAGGAGGCGTCTGTGCCCGCTGCTCAAACCTACAGGACGGAGCGCCGGGACGCGCTGAGGATTCCCTGGATTCACTGACGGAAGCACTTTGTGAGCAAGGAACTGTAAGGGCAGGAGTGCAAGCAGCGGCTACTGATGAGGTAACTGAACGCAGGCCATCACCCATCACAGATCACACAATCACCGAGGCTGGAAAAGACCTATAAGATCATCCAGTCCAACCATCCCCCTATCACCAGTGCTTCTCGCTAAAAACCATATCCCTCAACACAAGAACATCCAATCGTTCCTTGAACAAGCTCCAGGGTCGGTGACTCCACCAACGTCCCCGGGCACCCATTCCAGTGCCCGCCACTCTTTCAGAGAAGCAGTATTTCATAAGGTCCCAGTGGCCAGCCGGAATCTCCCCTGGCGCAGCTTGAAAACCATTCCCCCCTAGTCCTATCACCGAGTCACACGAGAGAAAAGAGGCCGACCCCGCAGCTCACTTACAACCTCCCTTCAGGTATTATGGAGAGCAATAGGTCTCCGCCCTGAGCCTCCCTCTTCTCCAGGTTGAACAATCCCAGCTCCCTCAGCCGCTCCTCATAAGGGCCTGTCTTCCAGACCCCTCACCAGCTTTGTTTGCCCTTCTTTGAAACACGCTCCAGTGCCTCAATGTCTTTCTTGTAGTGAGGGGCCGCAGAACTGGACACAGTACTCAAGGCAGGGCCTCACCAGTACTGAGTACAGGGGGACAATTACTTCCCTACTCCTGCTGGTCCACTCTCTTCCTGATACAAGCCAGGATGCCATTGGCCGTCTTGGCCACCCGGGCAGCAGCACTCTGGCTCATGTTTATAGCCGAGGCGTCAACCAACACTTGTGCTCAGAAGGCTGAAAGAACTGCCTTGACAAGAACCTGAGATGTACGGACCGATGCCTCAAATGTGCTTTTGGGGTGGCAGCCACTCGTGGTGCCGTCCGCACAGAGCGAGGGCTGCTTACACACAAGGAAAACAAATTCAGCACGATGTAAATCTACCGAAGAGCAGCGTGGCTGTTACACGTTGTGAAGGACAGCAGAAGAGTGGCACTGCACAGGAAACTGGGATATGATGGTGGATCAGGGGGCAGAACAGGCAGCTGAAGGAGAAGAAATTGGTGAACTGGCTTTAATTCCAGACGGTAAACTTTAAATATCTGAACTCAGTCAGTACCCCTGTAATGTGATTTTAGAGAGGATGGGAATTGATTATTTAGAAGGGGAAGAGAGCGCTGACATGGTGGGTGCACACCACAGATGGACACACTGCTGTGCCCTTTCTTACTTATAGAAATTGTGGTCCTGAGGGGAACCAATACAACATAGGGGGGTTAAAGAGCACCAGCAGAAAAGGCACTGCACAATCCCAGTGCCAGACGGGTGCAAGTGGGGCTTGTTTGGGAAAGGGAGTCTTTAGGACAGCAATTGTACATTGATTTTTTTTCAGTAACGGCCAGGAAGAAGAGGGTTTGCTACATGCTGGTTCTAACCCAAAAAAACCACCTTTTCAGGGGGGGCAGAGGCATTCCTTGCAAGAGCAAGGAAGCCACAGAAATAACCAAGGTATTGCTGGCAAGGAGATTATTCAAGGTTTGGGGTCCTGCAGCAATACCCTTCAACCAGGGAATCGCGTTAATGGCAGAGATTGGTCCGACAGTCAGGCAAGCAGTGGAATATTGGAAGTAAATCACGGGTCGGAACTGGGCCAGGAAGCTGGACTGTCCTGGCCACAGTTGTGGCCTTTGGCTCTCCTTAGGAGCAGAATGAAACCTAGAGCCAAAGAGGGGTGAAGTCTTTCAAAACACTGCACAAAAGGCCCAATGTTGTACAAACAGGATCTCTGCCCAGGTAGGGAGTGAAATACTGAGCGTGTGCTGAGTCTGCAAGAACAGCTTCAGGAAATAGAGAAACTGGCTCTAGGAACTGGAGCCCAAGGCCCTGACGGCTGGGTCCATAATATTTGAACAGGAGCTGATGTGTACGTAGCAGATGTCTTTCACATTCGCCCCTGGCATCAAGGTGGGTAAGTCTGCTCCAGGTGCTGCTAACATCCCGCACAGATACGTCATGCTGGAGGTAAGAAGGTCCCTCAAATAAATGGGAACCGAAGGCAGCCGGACCCTTAAAACTGTGAACCCAAAGACAGCGATACGGGCTCTTATAGTCGTTAGAAATGTGAACTTGATTAAGTGCAGCATTTGATGTCAATGCTTCTGTATCTCTTGTGGAAAACATCACTGCAAAGTGTGCTTCTGTCCGTAATTGTTTGGTGCGTGGGCAAGCTAAGGATTTAAACTTGTCACTTCTTGTTGTCCCTGATGTTTTTAAGGTGAGAAATCAAATTGTTGCAGGGTTTGGAGTCACTGTCCTGGTGGGTGATGGTCAACAAGAATGTAGATTGGATCGACTACATTTGTTATAATTGATGGAGACTTACAGATTATACCAAAGAGTGCAATAAAGGGAACTGCAGAACAGTTGGATGCCACAAGTAGGATGGCCTGGGAACACAGGATCTCCTAAGATGTGATACAAGCTGGAAAAGAAAAAGAAACAAAAAAGGTGTGTGCGTAATGCTGGGTACAGGTTGTTGCACCTTCATCCCAAGAACAGCTCCAGGTGACACAGTAACGAAGGCAGTGCGAGGGCTCAGCACCCCTGCCGATGAACTGGCAGAAAAATGGGGAACGGACACTTCTACCACTGGGTGCTTGGAGTCCTGGTTTGCTGAACGGAAAGGGGTGATTGGATCCACGCTGACTTCTTTCACAGCAGTAGCAGGAGCCCTGATGGCCTCCGGTTGCTGCGTTGTTCCCAGTGTGAGGGGACTGGGCCAGCGATTGATGGAGACGGCGCTATTGAAGCAAACACCAACGGAGTCACCACGTCTGGATCAAGCGATGGCATTACAGGAGATGGGAGAGAAAGGAAGCGGAGAAGAGGGAGACGTCTGTAAAAGTGAAACTTAAAAAAATGGCAGAAATCAACAGTGTGTGAATAAAGAAAAAGGGGGGAATCGTGGGAATCAAATGTTGTTTCTGCATTAGAATTGGATAATAGTTTTTATTTCATGACCTCCGTTGTCTTAGTTCTTTTTGGGAGTCCTTCTACTTAACCTGGGGAAGATCTGATAGTTTGCATCGCTTATCCTCTGGACGAACCTTCCCAGGAATGCACGCTCTGTATCTAGGGGTATATATGTATATTTTGGTCACAGAACCACAGAATTGCCAGGGCTGGAAGGGACCTCAAGGATGATCAATCTCCAACCCCCTGCCGCACGCAGGGCCACCAACCTTCCCCTAGCCACCAGGCTGCCCAGGGCCCCCCTCCCG
>JADANK010001024.1:0-17130 GCA_021292215.1 Lophura nycthemera
GGCCCCCCCCATCCCCCCAGGGTCCCCCCCCCCCAACGGCCCACCCCCCCAGTCCCCATTCCCCAATTGCCCTTCCCCCCACAGTCCCAAGTCCCCCCACATGTCCCCATGTCCCCCACCGGTCCCCTGTCCCCATGCCCCCCCGGTGTCCCCATGCCCTTTCCAGTCCCCTGGTGTTCCCCCCCCCCCCAACCCCATGCCCGTCCCCGCCCCCCCGTGTCCCCCCCAGTCCCCATTGCCCCCCCCAACGTCCCCATGCCCCACCCTTCCCCTGTCCCCACGTCCCCATGCCCCCATGTCCCCATGTCCCCCACAGCGTCCCTCCCATTCCCCCAGTTCCCCCATGTCCCCATTCCCCCCATGTCCCCCACGTCCCACCAGTGTCCCCATCCCCCCGTGTCCCACATCCCCCCACCGTACCAAGCCCCCCTTCACACCCCACTCCCCCCACCCACCCCTCCATCTGTCCCCACCCCACTCCAAACCCCCCCCGTAACCCCCCCACCCCCATGGCCCCCCTTTACAACCCCACCCGCCCCCCCTGTCCACCCCACCCCCCCTGCCCCCCACCCCCTTCCCTTTTCCCCCACTCCCCCCCCCACCCCCCCCCCCTCCATCGTCCCCCCCACCCCCCCCCCCCCGTGCCCCCACCCCCCCCCTTTAGTCCCCACATCCCCCCACCCCCCCTCCATCTGTCCCCCCACCCCCCTCCCCCCCCCCCTTTACCCCTTTACCCCCCACTCCCCCACCCCCCCCCCGTCCCCCCCACCCCCGGGCCCCTTTACCCCTTTATGCCCCCACCACCCCCCACGCCCCCCCCCCCCCCCTCCCCAGTGCCCCTTTAACCCCCCCCACATCCCCCACCCCCCCCTCTCCCTCCCCCCCCACCCCAAACCCCCCCGGCCCCCCCCCCCCACCCCCAGGCACCCCTTACGTCCACCTTTAACCCCTTCATCCCCACCGCCCCCCACCCCACCCACCCCTTCCCCCAAAACCCTTGCCCCACACCCCCCCAACCCCAGTTGCCCCTTTACCCCCCACAATCCCCCCCCCACCCCCCCCCCCCTTCCCCCCCCCGTGCCCCCCACCCCCCCCGTTTTCCCTCCTGTATTTGATGTAGGGTGTCCTTGGAATCGCTCCAGGCTGATGTCGTTCTCGTGCCTTTTGGGGACGTCGGAATCGGCCACGCGGGGGGACAGGGTGATGATCAGCCCCTCCACGAACTTGATGGCGTGCGTGCGGACGCCGTCGTTGTCCGAGTCCAGCAGCAGGATGATGTCGCTGGCCATGGCGGCCACCATCTCCCAGCAGGCTTCCTGCAGCTCGCTGATGGCTTTCGACTTCACCATCCACTGCAAAGGAGAGGGGGAGCGTGGAGCCTCCCAGGGCCACCAAACGCCACCCATGGCCACCAAGAGTCCTCCAAGGGCCATCAAAAACCAAACCAGGGCCACCAGGGGTCTCCAGGCCCAAAGCCTCCCAGGGCCACCAAAGGCCACCCATGGCCCAAAACCAAGGTCATCGCCCAGGCCACCAGGGGCTCCCAAGGGGCCACCAAAGGAGGCCACCCAGGATCCCTAGGGCCATTAAAAAACCAAGCCATGGCCACCCCAGGAAAGGGGTCCTCCCAGGCCAACAAGGCCCTCGGCCCAGAGGTCTTCCCAGGGCCACCAGGAGTCCTCAAGGGCCACCAAGGATCCTTCAAGGGCCATCAAAAACCAGCCATGGCCACCATGGGGTCATCCCAGGGCCATCAAAAACCACCAGGCTACTAAGGGTCCTCCCAGGGCCACCATGGGGTCATCCAGGAGCCTCCCAGGGCCACCAAAGGCCACCCAGGCACCAAGTCCACCAGGGACCCAAAGCCAACCCGGGAGAAGGGCTACCCAGAGCCATTCAAAAGTCAGGCCACCAAGGGCCTTCCCAGGGCACCAGGGGGACCAGGACCCTAGGGCCACCAAAGGCCACCCATGGCCACCAAGGGTCATCCCAGGGCCACCAGGAGTCCTCAAGGGTCACCAGGGGGCTTCCCAGGGCCACCAGGAGTCCTCAAGGGCCACCAAGGATCCTCCAAGGGCCATCAAAAACCAGCCAGGGCTACTAAGGGTCTTCCCAGGGCCACCAAAGTGTCCATCCAGGGCCACCAAACCACCCGGGCCCAAGGTCCTCCCAGGGCCACCAATGGGGTGGACACAAACCACCCCAAGGGGTCACCAAAAGGGTACCAGGAGGCAGGGCCCCAAGGCACCCAGACGAGGGACCCAGGGCCACGGAGTCCTCAGGGCCACCAGGGGGCTTCCCAGGGCCACCAGGAAGCCAATGGGCCACCAAGTCCTCCAAGGGCCATCAAAAAACCACCCAGGCACCTAAGGTCCCTCCCAGGCACCCAGGGCCATCCCAAGCCACCAGGGCCACCAAGGCCCCCGGGCCACCAGGGGCCCAAACCCCCAGGGCACCAAAACCAGGCCCAGGCCAACAGGGAGTCCCCTTCTCAGGCCCCAGAAGCTTCCCAGGGACCAGGAACCCAGGCCCCGGGTCTTCCCCCAGGGCCACCAAAGGATCCTCCCAGGGGCCCCAAAACCAGGGGACCAAGGGTTCCCAAGGGCCACCAAAAAAAACCTGCCACCATGGGGGTTACCAGGAAACCCCCAGGGCCACCCAAAAGGGGCCACCCATGGCCAAACCAAGAGTCCCAGGGCCATCAAAAACCACCCACCGGGGCTTAAAAAACCCCAAGGGTCCCCCAGGGCCCCGGATAGGCCCCGGTCCTCCCGGGCCACCAGGAACCCCAAGGGCCACCAAGGATCCCAAGGGCCACAAAAAGCCACCCACCCTGGGCCACCAAGGTTCCCAGGGCCATCAAAACCCCAGGCAAAGGGTCCTCCCAGGGCCCCATGGGGTCCCAGAGCCCCCACCCCCGGGGGGCACCAAAAGTCACCAGGTGGCAGCCAAGGCCAACAGGAGATGGACGGGGCCACTGGGAGTCATCCAGGGCCACCAGGGGGCTTCCCAGGGCTACCAGGAGCCACCCGGGATCCTCCGGGGGTCATTAAAAAACAGCCATGGCCACCAAGGGTCCCCCCAGGGCCACCAGGGGTACCAGGGCCTTCCCCCCAAAGCCACCCTGGGCCACCGAGCCCCAGGGGCCCCAGGGGCCCCCCGGGCCACCAAAGCCCCCAGGCCACCAAGTCCTCCAAGGGCCATCAAAAACCACCCAGGGCTACTAAGGGTCCTCCCAGGGCCACCATGGGGTCATCCAGGATCCCAGGGCCACCAAAGGCCACCCATGGCCACCAAGGGTCCTCCAAGGGCCATCAAAAACCACCCATGGCCACCAAGAGTCCCCCCAGGGCCACCAGGAGCCACGCAGGGCCACCAAAGGCCACCCGTGGCCACCAAGGATCCTCCCAGGGCCCCCAAGTGCCAAATGCTGACCTTGGAGACCCCCAGTGCCCCCCCAGTGACACCCAGACCCCCCCCAGCGCCCTCCTGGAGACACATGAAGCCCCCCAGTGCCCCCCCCAGAAACAAAATGTGACCTTGGAGACCCCCAGTGCCCCCCACAGTGACACATAGACCCCCCCCCAAGTTTGCCCCCCCCCCAGTCCCTCCCAGCCCCCCCCCAGCGCCCTTCCTGGCGACCACAGAAGCCCCCCCGTAGTGCCCCCCCCAGTGACCAAATTCCTGACCCATGGGGCCCCCCAGTGCCCCCCCCCAGCCCAGCCCCACATCCCCACCCCAGGACCCCCCCCCCCCCCCAATGCCCCCCCCCGTGACAAAGTGACCCTGAAGCCCCCAGTGGCCCCCCCCCCCAGTGACAAATGCTGCCCCTGAAACCCAACCAAGTGCCCCCACCCCAGTGGCACCCAGCCCCCCCCAGACCCTCCTGGATACACATGAAGCCCCCCCCAAGTTGCCCCCCCCAGTGATAAATGCTGACCTTGAAGCCCCCCCCGTGCCCCCCCCCCAGCCCCCCCCTTTCCCCCCCACCACCCCCAGTGCCCCCACCAGTAACCCAATGCTGACCCTGAAAGCCCCCCAGGGCCCCCACCAGTGGCCCCCCCCAGTGCCCCCCCTCGTTGACACCCAGCCCCCCCCCACCCCTCTCGTAGAGGCCCCCGGTTGCCAAACATCGCCCACAGCCCCCCCCGACCCCCCACTTATTATGTGGGGAGGGTGATTTTTTTTTTTTGGGGGGGAGTCTGCCCCCCACTGCCGGGCCATTGTAGAGCGCGTTCATGGTGCGGATGGCATTTCTTCAACCACGTTGACGTTCTCGTCCTTCAGCAGCATTTTGAGGTTTGGCGTCAGGCTTCAGCACGCCGCCGATGCCCTCTTACTGGTGTGGGGGGTGGTGGGGGACCGGTGGGGGCACAAGAAATTCCTCCCCCCCCCCGCCGCTCTCTCGCGCCCACTCCATTTCCGGTTGCCGGCCCCCCCCCCTCCTGTGGCCCCCCCCGCGGGCTGCCCCCGACCCCCCCCCCCCCCCCCCCCCCCCTCCTCCTTCCTCCCTCCCCACCCTTCTCTTTTCCACTCTCCCTGCTTCCTCACACGCTCTTGCTCGCTGCGTCTTTGTAGCAGTTATGACGTCCTACTCACTATGAAAGCACACCACGAAATGACTAGAGCGACCCGAGCAATGACGAAAACGATGTGTCGGATCTTAATTGGACAGGCTGATTGAATTTCCTTTGGGCCACTGGAGTATGAATATAATGGGTGGGACGGGGTGGGAGCAAAAAATCGGGGGGCCGAGGGGGGCAGGAAACATCGGGCTGGGCGGGGACAATAGGGTCAAAACCCCCCCATCCCACTTGTACCCCCCACACCCAAACCCCACTGGTGTACCACACTTGCCACCCCCCCGTGACCGAAATCCTCCCCTGTACCTCCCCCACCATAGCGACCCCCCCCATCCCCATAGTGCCCCCCTCTCAGCTGCCTCTCCCCCCCTCTAACCCCCCCTCCCACCACCCCCCACCCCCCCCCCCCTCCCGCTCCCCCCCCCCTCCCACGTGCCACCCCACACGCTGCCCCCCATGCACCCCTTCTCCCACCCCAGTGCTCCCCCCCCACACGCCTTCCTGTCCCTCCCACTGCACCCCCCCACTGCACACCCCCCCGAGTGCACCCTCAATACCCCCCCACCCCGTGGACTCCTAAGACACCCCACGTGCGACCCCCTATTGCTGACCCCAAGCACCGGTAGAGGTGTATATAGCAGTTACCCCGTGGCCCCAAACCCCAATACCAGAGGGCGCCCCCCCCAAAACTCCCCCCCACACCCCCCCCCCCCCTTCCTTTTTATCTCGTGGCTTTTACCTCCCAGTGCCCCCAAACCCCCGTGGCCCCAAGACCCCCCCCCATGGGACCACCAATACCCCATCCCACAGCCTAATATTGCCCCAAGACCTCCCCCTACTAAGTGACCGCAACCCCACCGTGACCCACAAAACCCCCATCTGGACCTCTCAAACTCATCTAGTGACTCCACTACCCCCCCCAGTGGCCCTCCCATCCCCATCTCCACCTTCTCAGTGCGCCCCAATCCCCCCCCGGTGGGCCCCCAGCCCATCCCAGCTGGCCCCCGCTCCCCCAGTGGCCCCAACAGTGCCCCCCAGTTGCCCCCATTCCCCTCCCAGGACCCCAACCTCCCCAGTGTGCCCCAAAACCCCCCTGGGGACCCCAAACCCCCCCCCCAGTGCCCCCCAGTGCTTCCCAGTGTCTCCCAGTGCCCTCCCAGTGATCCCAGTATAACCAGTAACCCCAGTGACCCCCCCCCCCACCCAGTGGGCCAAGACCCCCCCCCCCACACGTGGCTTCATTCCCCCCCCAGCGACCACCAACCCAATTTGATGACCCAAAAAACCCATCTGAAAACGCCCCCCCCCCCCTTCCCCCCTCTCCTCATTGACCCCCCCCGGACCCAACGACCCCCCCCCCCCCCGGAACACCCCCTTTAACATCCAGGACGTTGTTCCAAGCAGCGGGGTCCTTATTGATGATTCAGCTCCTTAACCTGTGGCAGAGGGGGTGTGGGTCGCAGGAGCAAGGGGTGGGGGAGGGAAAGGGAGGGGGGGAGGGAATGTTGCGGGGGGGGGGGGGGGAAGGGGTGGGGCGGGGGGGGGCGGAGGGTTTTTGGGAGAGGGCTGAGGGAGAATGGGGGGGACAACTATGGGGGGGGGCATATATGGGGCGATAGGGGGGACACGGGGACCAAGGGGGGGGCAACAAAGGGGCGAGGGCAAAGGGATGGGGGGGGCACAGGGGATGGTGGACTTGGGGGGCACAAAGTGGTGGTGCACAAAGGGGAGGGACACGGGGGGGGGCACAAGGGTGGGGTGGGTGGGGGCCATGGGGACAAGGGGGGGGGGACCCAACCCAAAAGGGCGGGGGGGCACCCGGTGATGGGGGGCACAAAGGGATGGGCGTGGGGGGACAGGAATGGGGGGTGCCATGGGGAACAAAGGGGGGGGGCAACCGGATGGGGGGGGGCAGAAGGGATGGGTGTGGGGGCCAAGGGACAGGCGGGGGAACAAAGGGGGGGGGCACGGCGATGGGAGGGGGCACAATGGATTGGTGTTGGGGGCCAACAGGATGGGTGGGGGCATGGGGACAAGGGAGGGGGGGCACAACGGGGCGGGGGGAAGGGGTGGGGGGTGGCACAAAGGGGCGGGGCACGTGTTGATGGGGGGGCACACAAGGATTGGGGTGGGGGCAAATGAATGAGGGGGGCCCAAGGGGGGGGGGGGCCGGGCACAAGGGGAGGGGGCCACAGGGGTGGGGGGTGGCCCAGGGGTGGGGGGGGCCAACGTATGAGGGAGAATGGGATGGGGACAGGGGACAAGGGGGGGGGCGGCCAATGGATGGTAGGGGGGGGCGCAAGGATATGGGGGGGGCACCAGGAGATGGGGGGGGCCACAAGGATGATGCGGGGGCCGGCACACGGATGATGGGGGGGGGCGAGGGTCGAGGGGGGGGCACCTGTTTGAGGATGGAGATTTGGCTAGTCGGTGCTGAGCAGCGCCCCCCCGCCTCCGGTTCGGAGATCCACAAACTGGGGTGGGGGGCGGCGGGGGGGCGAAAATTCGGGGGGGGGGGTCATTGGGGGACACACAGTGGGGGGCCAGCCGGTTCCCCAAAAACGCCCCCCCCCCCCCCCCCCCCCCTCCCACCCCCCCGCCCCCCCCCCCCCCCGCGCCCCCCCTTCAAAGCCGTTCTGTCACCATAGAGTTGCCCCCCCCCACGCACCCCCCCACCCCCCCCATCCCTGTCCCCCTGTCCCCTCCCTGTCACCCTAAATACCTCCGTTCCCTCCCCACCACCCCCCAGTTGCCCCCCCCCCGCGCCCTCCTGGGGCTGCCCTTCCTGCCCCGGGGGGGGCAGCTCTTCTGCTCCCGCCCTTGCGCCCGCGTCCCGCCCCCCCCCCCCCACTCTCCCCCCCCCCCCCCCCATCTAGTGCCCCCCCCAGTGCCCTCCTCGTCCCCCCCAGTGACCCCCCCCGTGCCCCCTCTCCCCCCAGTGCCCCCCCTATTCCCACCCTGTCCCTCCAGTTGCCCCACCAGCACCCCCCACTTCCCCCCCGTGCCCCCAGTGCCCCCAGTCCCTCCGAAGTGCCCCCCCCCGTGCCCCCCAGGCCCTCCTTTCCCTCCCCAGTGCCCCCCAGCACCCCCCACTCCCCCCAGTTCCCCCAGTGTCCTTGTCCTCTGTGTCCCCGTGCCCCCCCGTGCCCCCCACTCCCCCAGTGCCCCCCCCGTGCCTCCCATTCCCTCCCAGTGCCCCCCAAGTGCCCCCCTTTCTGTCCTCCCAGTTGGCCCCCCCAGTGCCCCCCCCGGTGCCCCTGTTCCCTCCCAGTGGCCACCCCCCCTCCCCCCCGAGTTGCCCCCTCAGTGTCCCTCCCTGTCCCTCCCAGTGCCCCCCCATGTGCCCCCCCCCCAGTGAACTCCCTGTCCCTCCCAGTGCCCCCCAATCCCCCCCCAGTGCCCCCCAGTGCCCTCAGCACCTACCCCAGCACGTCCCGGTGTCTCCCAGTGCAATCCCAGTGCAATCCCAGTACAATCCCAGTGTTCCCAGTACACCCAGCTCCCTGTCCCATGTCTCCCAGTATGCACAGTTTCCCCTTTCCCAGTGCCCCCCAGTATCCCCAGTGCCCCCCCAGTCTCTCCCAGTGCCCCCCCGTGCCCCCCTCTCCCCCTAGTGCCCCCCCCAGTGCCCTCCCACCTCTTCCCAGTCCCTCCCAGTGCCCCCCCAGTGCCCCCCCCAGTGCCCTCCTGTCCCTCCCAGTGCCCCGCATTTGCCCCCCGCCCCCCATTACCCCCCCACTGCCCCCCCAGTTGCCCCACTGCCCCCCCCAGCGGTGGCCCCCCCCACGTTGCCCTCCCTGGCCCCCCCATCCTTGCCCCCCCATCCTTGCCCCCCCCCAGTGCCCCCAGCACCCACGATGTCCCCCCGCCCAATCCCCCCACTGCCCGTCCCCAGTGCCCTCCTGTCCCCTCCCATTGCCCCCCCACCACCGTGCCCCCCAGTGCCCACATTACCCCCACGTTCTTCGCCCCCCCGCGCCCCCCCCTCCCCCTCTCGGAGGTTGCTCATGCTGTCGGCCCCGCACTCATCCTCGCTGAAGAACTGGGAGGCCACACTCATCCTCGTGCTGGGCCCCTCCGCCCCCCCCGGCCCCGCCATGGCCCCCCCACGCAGCTCCTGGGGGGGGGGGGGACAAGGGGACGATGGGGGGGGGGGGGCCCAGCAGGACCCATAGAGCCCCCCCAGAGGACCCCAGGGGCCCTAATGGGCTCCTATAGGACCCACCAGCTCCTCCAAACCGACCCCCCCCCGGGCATCCCATTAAGATCCCCCCCCCCAGACAATGTGGGGGGGGGGGGGGCAGCAGGACCCCACAGACCCCCCCCGGAGGACCCCAGGGGCCCTAATGGGCTCCTATAGGACCCACCAGAATCCCCAGAGACCCCTCCCCAGACAATGGGGGGGGAGGCAGCCGTGATCCCCCATATACCCCCCCCGGAGGACCCCAGGGGGCCCCTCCTAATGGGCCTCCTATCGGACCCATCAGATCCCAAAAGACCCCCCCCCCCCCCCCCCGGCTCCCCATAGAGCCCCCCCCCCGCCAATGGAGAGGGGGGGGGCAGCCGGAACCCATAGACCCCCCCAGAAAGACCCCAGGGGCCCTAATAGGCTCCTATAGGGGCCCACCAGATCCCCATTGACCCCCCCCCCCGCCCCCAAAAAAAAAAAAAAAAAAAAAAAGGGGGGGGGGCGGGGGGTCAGCAGGAACCCCCAATAAAAGTCCCCCCCGCGGAACCCAGGGGCCTAATGTGGCTCCTCTACGGAACCACCAGAACTCCCCATTGACCCCCCTCCCCCCCCCCCCGGCATCCTATAGGAGCCCCCCCCCAGACAATGGGGGGGGGGGGCAGCCGGCCCATCAAGCCCCCCCCAGAGGGACCCCAGGGGCCCTAATGGGCTCATAGGACCCAGCAGAATCCTCCATGACCCCCCCCCAGCATCCCTATAGAGCCCCCCCCCCCAGACAATGGGGGGGGGGGGGGCAGCAGGGACCCCATAGAAGCCCCCCCCGAGGACCCAGGGGCCCTAATGGGCTCCTATAGGACCCACCAGAATCCAGACCCCCCCCCAGCATCCCATAGAGCCCCCCCCAGACAATGGGGGGGGCAGCAGGACCCCATAGACCCCCCCCAGAGGACCCCAGGGGCCCTAATGGGCTCCTATAGGACCCACCAGAATCCCCATGACCTCCCCCCCCCCCGGCATCCCATAGAGCCCCCCCCAGCCGCACATGGGGGGGGGGGGCAGCGCAGGAACCCATAAACCCCCAGCCCCCCCGAGGATCCCAGGGGCCCTAATAGGCTCCTATAGGACCCACCAGAATCCCCAGAGCCCCCCCCCCGGCATCCCATAGAGCCCCCCCCAGACAATGGCGGGGGGGGGGCAGGACCCCATAGAGCCCCCCCGGAGGACCCCAGGGGCCCTAATGGGCTCCTATAGGACCCACCAGAATCCCCAAAGACCCCCCCCCCCCCCCGGCATCCTATAGAGCCCCCCCCCAGACAATGGGGGGGGGGGGGGGCAGCAGGACCCCACAGACCCCCCCAGAGGACCCCAGGGGCCCTAATGGGCTCCTATAGGACCCACCAGAATCCCCAAGAGACCCCCCCCCCGGCATCCCATAGAGCCCCCCCCCCAGACAATGGGGGGGGGGGCAGGACCCCATAGATCCCCCCAGAGGACCCCAGGGGCCCTAATGGGCTCCTATAGGACCCATCAGAATCCCAAAGACCCCCCCCCCCCGGCATCCCATAGAGCCACCCCCCAGACAATGGGAGGGGGGGGGCAGCAGGACCCCATAAAGCCCCCCCCAGAGGATCCCAGGGGCCCTAATAGGCTCCTATAGGACCCATCAGAATCCCCAAAGACCCCCCCCCCCCGGCATCCTATAAGAGCCCCCCCCCAGACAATGGGGGGGGGGGGGGGCAGCAGGACCCCATAGACCCCCCCCAGAGGACTCCAGGGGCCCTAATGGGCTCCTATAGGACCCACCAGAATCCCCATTGACCCCCCCCCAGCATCCCATAGAGCCCCCCCCAGACAATCTATAGGGCCCTGTGAGGGCACCAGGACCCCCTCCCCCAAAATCCCATAACCCCCCCCCCCCCCCCCCCCCCCCACAGTCTATAGGGCCACCAGAGGATCTCTAAAGAACCCCATAGGGAACCCTATAGAAGCACATGGGGGATCCCTATAGAACTCCATAGGAAACCCTATAGGGGACTCCACAGAACCCTATAGGAGATCCCTACAGAACCCCATAGGGAACCCTATAGAAGCACATGGGGGATCCCTAGAGAACCCCATAGAAAACCCTACAGAACCCCATATGGTGCTCCTACAGAACCCCGTAAGAGTTCCCTACAGAACCCCATAAGAGATCCCTACAGAACCCCACAGGGAACAGGAAACCCTATAGAACCCCACAGAAAACCCAACACAACCCCATATGATGCTCCTACAGAACCCCATAAGGAATTCCTATAAAACCCCACAGAAAACTCTACGGAATCCAATACGGGACCCCTGCAAAACCCCATAAGAATCCCTATAGAATCCCATAAGGGATCCCTACAGAACCCCATAGGAAACCCCTATAGAATCCTATAGGGGACCCTACATAATCCTATAGGAGATCCCTATAGAACCCCATAGGAGACCCTACAGAACCCCATATGGTGCTCCTATAGAACCCCATAGGAAACCCTATAGAACCCTATAGGGGATCCTTAGAGAACCCAATAGGGGACCCTACAGAACCCCACAGGAAACCCTATAGAACCCTATAGGGGATCCTTAAAGAACTCAGTAGGGGACCCTACAGAACCCCATAGAAAACCCTATAGAATTCTATACGGGACCCTATATAATCCTATAGGGGATCCCTACAGAACCCCATAGGGAAACCCTATAGAACCCCATAGGAGACCCTACAGAACCCCATATGGTGCCCTATAGAACCCCCTAGGAAACCCTATAGAACCCTATAGGGGATCCTTAGAGAACCCAATAGGGGACCCTACAGAACCCCATAGGAAACCCTATAGAACCCAATAGGAGACCCTACAGAACCCCATAGGGGACCCCTATAGAACTCCGTAGGAAACCCCATAGAACCCTATAGGGGATCCTTAGAGAACCCGATAGGGGACCCTACAGAACCCCATAGGAAACCCTATAGGATGCTAAAGGGGACCCTACAGAATCCTACAGGGGACCCTACAGAACCCCATGGGAAACCCCTATAGAACCCCATAGGGGATCCCTACAGAACCCCATAGGAGACCCTATAGAACCCCATAGGAAACCCCATAGAACCCTATAGGGGATCCTTAGAGAACCCCATAGAAAACCCTATAGAACCCCATAGGGGATCCCTACAGAATCCCATACGGTGCCCCTACAGAACCCCATAGGAAACCCCATAGAACCCTATAGGGGATCCTTAGAGAACCCAATAGGGGACCCTACAGAACCCCATAGGGGATCCCTACAGAACCCCATGGGGAACCCCTATAGAACCCCATAGGAGACCCTACAGAACCCCATACGGTGCTCCTATAGAACCCCATAGGAAACCCTATAGAATCCTATAGGGGATCCTTAGAGAACCCAATAGGGAACCCTACAGAACCCCATAGGGAACCCTATAGAACCCTATAGGGGATCCTTAGAGAACTCAATAGGGGACCCTACAGAACCCCATGGGGAAACCCTATAGAACCCCATAGGGGACCCCTAAGAACCCCATACAGTGCCCCTATAGAACCCTATAGGAAACCCTATAGAAGCCTATAAGGGATCCTTAGAGAACCCAATAGGAGAACCCTACAGAACCCCATGGGGAAACCCTATAGAACCCCATAGGAAACCCTATAGAACCCTATAAGGGACCCTACATAACCCTATAGGGGATCCCTACAGAACCTCATGGGGAAACCCTATAGAATCCTAGAGGGGACCCTACATAATCCTATAGGGGATCCCTACAGAACCCCATGGGGAAACCCTATAGAACCCCATGGGGAGCCCCAACAGAACCCCATAGGGGACCCCTATAGAACCCCATAGGGAATCCCTATAGAACCCCATAGGAAGCCCCAATAGAACCCCATAGAAGACCCTATAGAACCCCATAGGGGATCCCTACAGAACCCCATACGGTGCCCCTATAGAACCCCATAGGAAACCCTACAGAACCCAATAGGAAACCCTACAGAATCCTATAGGGAACCCCACATAACCTCATAAGGGATCCCTACAGAACCGCATGGGGAACCCCTATAGAATCCTATAGGGGATCCCTACAGAACCCCATAGGGTCCCCTCCACAGGATTCCTATAGGGTCCCCATAGGCTCCGCCGCCCCTCACCGCCTCCCGCGCTCCGCCGCCTCCACGCTCGCTCCGCGCATGCGCCGCCTCAAGCCACGCCCCCAACTTCCGGCTCGAGGCCTCGCCCTTTCCGTTTTCCCCCCACACGATGCGGCAGGCGCGTAAAAGTGACGTCACAATACCGCGCCCCGCGCCCGTGAATAAGCTGGCGCGCGGAAATGACGTCACAACCACCCCCATTCTGCTCGTTCCCCCCTGCAGAGCGGCGCGTAGAAGTGACGTCACGAGGGAACGACACCCCCTCTCCCCCCCCCCCCTCCGAAAAGGGGGACTTCCGGGCGCAATTATTGAAGTTCGTTATTATTTGGGTTCAAATTGGGGTCAATCTGCGCCATTTCGGGTGTTGCGCAAAAAAATTAAAATAAAATAAAATAAAATGTGGGGTGTTTGGGGTTTTTTTTGGTTTTTTTGGTCACGTTTTTGGCAAAATTGTCCCCAATGTCCCCAGGGTGCCCCCACTGACCCCAGTGTCACCCCATTGACACCATTGGCCCCATTGACCCCATTGACCCCAATGTCCCCAACGTCCCCCATCCCATGCCCCATTGACCCATTGACCCCAGACCCCATGTCCCCATTGACCCCCATGACCCCATGACCCCATGCCCCAAACCCCATTGACCCCATTGACCCCGTGTCCCCCCCCATGACCCCCATGACCCCTCCCCATTCCCATTGATCCCATGACCCCAATGTCCACGCCCCCCACTCACCCCATTGACCCCCAATCCCATGACCCTGCCCCGTCCCCATGCCCATTGACCCCCTCCCATGTCCCCCAATGTCCCCTGACCCATGTCCCATGACCCCATTGTCACTACCCATGACCCCATTGCACCCATGTCCCATTGACCCCAAGTGCCCCATTGACCCCATGTACCCCAATGCACCCCATTGCCCCAATGTCCCCCATGTACCCCATGACCCAATGTCCCATGAACCATGATCCCATTGACCCCAATGTCCCCAACGTCCCCCAATGTCCTCCATTGACCCCATTGCCCAACGTACCCCAATGTCCCATGACCCCATTGCCCCAATGCCCAATGTCCCATTGACCCCCAATGTCTCCCATTGACCCCAACGTCCCCAATGTCCCCATTGAACCCATTGACCCCATTGACCCCAATGTCCCCATTGACCCCATTGACCCCATGTCCCCATTGCCCATCCCACTTGTCCCCATGACCCCATTGACCCCATTGACCCCATCCCCTTACCCCATCCCATTGTCCCCGTGTCCCCCAATGGCCCCAATTACCCCAATGAACCCATTGACCCCAATGTCCCCAATGTCCTCTGACCCATGCCCCATGTCCCCAATGTCCCCATTGCCCCAATATGTCCCCACTGACCCCCAACTGTCCCCCATGACCCCAATGTCCCCATTGATCCCCATGTACCCCATGACCCCAATGACCCCAAGTCCCCATTGACCCTAAGTGCCACCATGTGCCCCACTGACCCCCATGTCCCCATTGACCCCATGACCCCATGTCCCCATGACGCCCTTGACACCAATGTCCCCATTGACCCCATTGACCCCATTGACCCCCATTGGCCCCATTGACCCCATTGACCCTCCCCATCATGACCCCCATTGACCCCCATTCCCCATGCCCTACATTGACCCCCATTGCACCCCATTGACCCCATTGACCCCCCAACGTGCCCCCTTGACCCCATTCACGTCCCCATTGATCCCCCCCATTGACCCCACTGCCCCATTGATCCCCCATTGACCCTTGACCCCAATGTCCCCAATTGTCCCCAATTGCCCCATTGACCACCCCAAGTGTGACCCCAATGCCCCAGTGTACCCCATTGCCCAAATGTCCCCATTGACCCCATTACCTTACCCCATTGACCCATTGGCCCCCATTGCCCCAACGTCCCCCAACTGTCCCCATTGACCCCAATGTGGGTCAATGACCCCATTGACCCCAACATCCCCCAACGTCCCCATTGACCCCAATGTCCCAATTGAACCCATTGACCCCATTGACCCCAATGTCCCCCAATGTCCCCATTGACCCCAATGTCCCTAATTGTCCCCATTGACCCCAGTGTCACCCCATTGACCCCCAACGTCCCCCAATGTCCCCATTGACCCCAATGTCCACACTGATCCCAGTGTCACCCCATTGACCCCATTGGCCCCAATGTCCCCTCAATGTCCCCTCAATGTCACCCCAATGTCCCCGCGATGTCCCCATGGATGCCCCCCCAGTGTCCCCATGATGTCCCCCTGATGTCCCCACAGTGTCCCCCAGTGCCCCCATGGATGTCACCGCAATGTCCCCATGGATGTCCCCCCCGATGTCCCCCCCGATGTCCCCCCTGATGTCCCCACAATGTCCCCACAATGCCCCCCAATGCCCCCATGGATGTCCTCGCCCCAACGTCCCCCACCCCCCGATGTCCCCGCAGTGTCCCCCCAATGTCCCCCTGATGTCCCTACAGTGTCCCCATTGATGTCCCCAATGCCCCCATGGATGTCCCCCGATGTCCCCCCTGATGTCCCCACAATGTCCCTCAATGCCCCCACGGATGTCCCCACGACGTCCCCATGGATGTCCCCACCTGATGTCCCCCCGATGTCTCCCCGATGTCCCCCTGATGTCCCCACGATGTCCCCCAATGCCCCCACGGATGTCCCCGCGACGTCCCCATGGATGCCCCCCCGATGTCCCCCTGATGTCCCCACGTTGTCCCCCAATGCCCCCATGGATGTCCCCCCCAATGTCCCCATGATGTCCCCCCGATGTCCCCTTGATGTCCCCACAACGTCCCCCAATGCCCCCATGGATGTCCCCGCGACGTCCCCATGGATGTCCCCGCAGTGTCCCCCCAATGTCCCCCTGATGTCCCCACGATGTCCCCCTGATGTCCCCACAGTGTCCCCCAATGCCCCCATGGATGTCCCTGTGACATCCCCATGAATGCCCCCATGGATGTCCCCCCGATGTCCCCCCGATGTCCCCCTGATGTCCCCTTGATGTCCCCACGATGTCCCCCAGTGCCCCCATGGATGTCCCCCCCAATGTCCCCCCGATGTCCCCCAATGCCCCCACGGATGTCCCCACAGTGTCCCCACGATGTCCCCCAATGCCCCCACGGATGTCCCCGCGACGTCCCCACGGATGTCCCCTGATGTCCCCCCCCTCAGTCGTAGTGCCCGCACACGTAGACGCTCTTCCCATCGAACTCGGTGGTGCTGAGGCAGCGCACGAGGAAATGCGCCAGGTCGGGCGTGGAGATGACACGGGAGCCACCAGAAGTGCCACCAACTGTCACCTCGTAGGCCTCCGTCAGCGGTTTGTCATCTGCGTGGGGACATCCAGAGGGTCAGTGGCACCATCCCAGGTCACCCCGTGTCACCACGTGGGGTTGGGGACACCCAACGGGTCAATGGCACCACCTGATGTCACCATGGAGGGTTGGGGACACCCAACGGGTCAATGGCACCACCTGATGTCACCCCATGTCACCACGTGGGGTTGGGGACACCAATGGGTCAATGGCACCACCTGATGTCACCCCATGTCACCATGGGGGGTTGGGGACACCAATGGGTCAGTGGCACCACCTGATGTCACCCGATGTCACCACATGGGGTTGGGGACACCAATGGGTCAGTGGCACCACCTGATGTCACCTGATGCCACCACGTGGGGTTGGGGACACCAATGGGTCAATGGCACCACCTGATGTCACCTGATGTCACCACGTAGGATTGGGGACACCAATGGATCAATGGCACCATCTGATGTCACCACGTAGGGTTGGGGACACCCAACAAGTCAATGGCACCACCTGATGTCACCCCATGTCACCACGTGGGGTTGGGGACACCAATAGGTCAATGGCACCACCTGATGTCACCACGGAGGGTTGGGGACATCAGGCACCACCTGATGTCACCCAATGTCACCACATAGGGCTGGGGACACCAATGGGTCAGTGGCACCACCTGATGTCACCACGTGGGGTTGGGGACACCAATGGGTCAGTGGCACCACCTGATGTCACCTGATGTCACCATGATGGTGGCACCAACACGGACAGTTGGGGACACCCGGTGTCCCCATGTCCCCAGTGACACTGTAGTGTCCCATAACGTCCCCAATGTCCTCAATACCCCACTGCCCAT
>JADANK010001025.1:0-10401 GCA_021292215.1 Lophura nycthemera
CCCTAAAGGGGTCCCTAAAGGGTGTCCCTAAAGGGTGTCCCTAAAAGGTGACCCTAAAGGGGGTCCCTAAAGGGTGACCCTAAAGGGGGTCCTAAAAGGTAATCCTAAAGGGGGCCCCTAAAAGGTGACCCTATAAGGGGGTCCCTATGGAGGGGTGACCCTAAAGGGGTGACCCTAAAGGGTGACCCTAAAGGGGGGCCCTAAAGGGGGTCCTTAAAGGGTGACCCTAAAGGGGGTCCCTAAAGGGTGACCCTAAAAGGGGGTCCCTAAAAGGTGACCCTATAAGGGGGTCCCCATGGAGGGGTGACCCTAAAGGGTGACCCTAAAGGGGGTCCCTAAAGGGGGGTCCCTAAAGGGTGACCCTAAAGGGGGTCCTAAAAGGTGATCCTAAAGGGGGCCCCTAAAAGGTGACTCTATAAGGGGGTCCCTATGGAGGGGTGACCCTAAAGGGGTGACCCTAAAGGGGGGTCCCTAAAGGGGGGCCCTAAAGGGTGACCCTAAAAGGGGGGTTCCTAAAGGGGGGTCCCTAAAAGGTGACCCTATAAGGGGGTCCCTATGGAGGGGTGACCCTAAAGGGGGGTCCCTAAAGGGTGACCCTAAAGGGTGTCCTAAAAGGTGACCCTAAAGGGGGTCCCTAAAGGGGTGGCCCTAAAGGGTGTCCCTAAAGGGTGACTCTAAAGGGTGTCCCTAAAAGGTGTCCCTAAAGGGGGCCCCTATGGAGGGGTGACCCTAAAGGGGTGACCCTAAAGGGGGGCCCTAAAGGGAGTCCTTAAACTGTGACCCTAAAGGGGGTCCCTAAAAGGTGACCCTATAAGGGGGTCCCTATGGAGGGGTGACCCTAAAGGGTGACCCTAAAGGGGGTCCTAAAAGGTGACCCTAAATGGAGTCCCTAAAGGGGGTCCCTAAAAGGTGACCCTAAAAGGTGTCTCTATGGAGGGGGGGTCCCTAAAGGGTGTCCCTAAAAGGTGACCCTAAAGGGGGTCCCTAAGAGGGTGTTCCTAAAGGGTGTCCCTAAAGGGATTCCCTATGGAGCTGTGACCTTAAATGGTGACCCTAAAGGGGGTCCCTAAGGCGGTGACCCTAAAGGGTGTCCCTGAAGGGTGTCCCTAAAGGGGGTCCCTAAAGGGGTGTCCCTATGGAGGGGTGACCCTAAAAGGTGACCCTAAAGGGGGTCCCTAAAGGGTGTCCCTATGGAGGGGTGACCCTGAAGGGTGACCCTAAAGGGTGTCCTAAAAGGTGACCCTAAAGGGGTGACCCTAAAGGGGGGTCCCTAAAGGGGTGACCCTAAAGGGGGGTCCCTAAAGGGGGGTCCGTAACGGGTGACCCTATGGAAGGGCTGTTCCTAAAGGGTGTCCCCAAAGGGTGTCCCTAAAAGGTGACCCTAAAGCGGGTGCCTAAAGGGTGTCCCCTCGTGAGTGGTCGACCCCAAAGCGGTGACCACTTAAGGGTGCTCCCTAAAGTGCTGTCCCTAAAGGGTGTGTCCCTCATGGAGGGTGTGTCCCCTAACAGGGTGTCCCCTAAGGGGTCCATGAAGGGTGTCCCTCATGGAGGGGTGTCCCCAAAGGCGTGTCCCCAACGGGTCCTTAAGGGTGTCCCTAAGGAGGGTGCTCCCTAAAGGGTGATCCCAAAGGGTCCTAAGGTCTGTCCCTATGGAGGGGTGACCCTAAAGGGTGACCCTAAAGGGGGTCCCTAAAGGGTGTCACTATGGAGGGGGTGACCCCAAAGGGGGTCCCTAAAGAGAGTCCCTAAGAGGGTGTTCCTAAAGGGTGACCCTAAAGGGGTGACCCTAAAGGGGGTCCCTAAAAGGTGTCCCTATGGAGGGGTGACCCTAAAAGGTGTCCCTAAAGGGTGTCCCCAAGGTCTGCCTGTCTGTCGTCCCCCCCACCCCGGAGACACTCCCGGGTGGGGGGTGCGGGATGTCCCTGAGGGTCTGTCTGTCCCCAGGGTCTGTCTGTCCCCAAGGTCCGTCTGTCCCCAAGGTTCGTCTGTCCCCAACAGAGGGTTGCCCTTAAGAGGTGTTGGTCTGTCCCCAAGGTCCATCAGTCCCCAACGTCCGTCCGTCCGTCTGTCCCCCCTCCCCCCGGATACACTCACAGGCGGGGGGTGGGGATGTCCCTGAGGGTCTGTCTGTCCCCAAGGTCCGTCAGTCCCCAGGGTCCGTCTGTCCCCAACAGAGGGCTGCCCCTAAGAGGGGTTGGGCTGCTCCCAAAGTCCGTCAAGTCCCCAGGTCCGTCAGTCCCCAAGGTCTGTCCATCTGTCCCCCCTCCCCCTGGAGACACTCACAGGTTTGTCTGTCTGTCCCCAAGGTCTGTCTGTCCCCAAGGTCCGTCTGTCCCCAACAGAGAGCTGCCCCTAAGGGGGATTGGGCTGCCCCCAAGCTCCGTCAGTCCCCAAGGTCCGTCAGTCCCCAACGTCCGTCCGTCTGTCCCCCCCTCCCCCCGGCGACACTCACGGGCGGGGGGTGGGGATGTCCCTGAGGGTCTGTCTGTCCCCAGGGTCTGTCTGTCCCCAAGGTCTGTCTGTCCCCAATGGAGGGCTGCCCCTAAGAGGGGCTGGGCTGTCTCTGTCCCCGAAGTCCGTCTGTCCCTAAGGTCCGTCCATCTGTCCCTGAGGTCCGTCCGTCGTCCCCCCTCCCCCCGGAGACACTCACAGGCGGGGGGTGGGGATGTCCCTGACGGTCTGTCTGTCCATCCCCCAAGTGCTGCCCGCGTCAGTCCCCAGGTGTCCGTCTGTCCCCAACCAGAGGGCTGCCCCTAAGACGGGGTTGGTGCCTGTCTCTGTCCCCAATACGTCCGTCTGTCCACAAGGTGCTAAAGGGTCGTCCGTCTGTCCTGCAGGTCCGTCCGTCCGTCCCCCCTCCCCCCGGATACAATCACAGGCGGGGGGTGGGGATGTCCCTGACGGTCTGTCTGTCCCCAAGGTCCATCTGTCCCCTAAGGAGGGTTGGGCTGCCCCCAAGCTCCGTCAGTCCCCAAGGTCCGTCAGTCCCCAACGATCCGTCCGTCCATCCGTCCCCCCCCTCTCCCCCCGGCGACACTCACGGGCGGGGGGTGGCTGTCGGCCCCCTTGCTGGCCAGGCGGCTGAGGATGCTGCGCTCCGACATCTGCAGGCGGGCGGCGATGGGGGGGATGCGGGACAGCGTGGCGGGCAGGCGGGTGACGTCGGCCTTCATGTCGCTCAGCAGCTCCTCCAGCTGGTTCAGCACTGCGGGGAGGACGCCGCGTTACTCAGGGCTTACTCGCGGGTTACTCCTACGTTACTCGCGGGTTACTCCTACGTTACTCGCGGGTTACTCGGGGGGTGGGGGGGGTTACTTGTGGGTTGGGAATGCGTCGCTCGTGGGTTACTGGCGTGTTACTCGTGGGTTGCTAGTATGTTACTCGGGGGTTGCTCGCAGGTTACTCACACATTGCTCACTGCGTACTCGTGGGTTAGTCAGACTTTGCTCAGGTCTTACTCAGAGCTTACTCGGACCTTGCATAGAGCTTACTCAACACCTACACCTTGCTCAGGACTTACTCAGAGCTAACTCGAGGCTTACATCTTACTCAGAGCTTCCTCAATACCTACACCTTGTTCAGGCCTTACTCAGAGCTTACTCACACCGTACTCAGACCTTACTCAGAGCTTACTCAACACCTACACCTTGCTCAGGCCTTACTCAGAGCTAACTCGAGGTTACTCACATCTTACTCAGCTTCCTCAACACCTACACGTTGCTCAGGCCTTACTCAGAGCTTACTCTAGGTTTACTCACATCTTACTCAGCCTTACTCAGAGCTTCAAAACCTACACCTTGTTCAAGTCTTACTCAGAGCTCATTCACACCGTACTCAGACCTTACTCAGAGGTTCCTCAAAACCTACACCTTCTTCAGACCTTACTCACACCTTACTCACGCCTTACGCCTTACTCAGATCTTAGATTAGAGCCTAATCGCACCTTGTTCAGGCCTTACTCAGGGCTTACTCAAGGCTTACTCACATCTTACTCAGAGCTGATTCAGACCTTACACAGAGCTTCCTCAAAACCTACACCTTGTTCAGGCCTTACTCAGAGCTTACTCAAAGCTTACTCAGACCTTACACCTTACTCAGAGCCTAACCACACCTTGTTCAGACCTTACTCAGACCTTACACAGGGTTTACTCATGTCTTACTCAGAGCTTGTTCGGACCTTAGAGCTTACTCAGGGCTTACACCTTATTCAGGCCTTACTCACAGCTTACTCAGACCTTACTGCTGACACAGATCTTACTCAGAACTCAGTGCTTACTCACCGCTCACTCAGAGCTTGCCCATGTCTCACCCAGAACTTGGTTACTCAGAGCTTACTCAGAGCTTACTCAAGGTGTAAATGTAGGGTTACTCAGATCTAACAGGACACGAGCATCACACGGCTTACTCAGAGCTTGCTCATGCCTTACTCAGAACTCGGTTACTCAGCTTACACCTCTGCTACTCAGAGCTCACCCATCACTACTCCAAGCTCACCCGTAGGCTTCTCAGCTCTTACTCAGAGGTTACTCCCATCTTACTCAGAGCTTGCTCCTAAGTTACTCCAAGCTCCCTCATTTTCTCCCTGCAATTACAGCTTTCTCATAGGTTACCAAGACGTTACTCATCTCACAGCTCACTCACGGGGTTACTCAGACTTTAATGACCCCTTACTCAAAGCTTACTCACACCTCAAAACCTGCTACAGGGCTACTCATAGTTCACCAGCATCTCAAGCTCACAGCAGCTCATCATGGCTTCCTCAGCACTCAGCAGTTGCTCAGAGTTCACTCATGCTTTGCTCAGAGCCCACGTCCAGCTCAATCTGAGCTGATCACAGCTTACTCACACCTTACTCGCAGCCTTCTCCATTTACTCTGAGCTTCCAGCTCACGGTTGGCCTCACTCAACGGTTGACCTACAGCTCGCTCACGGTCAGAGCCCACTCACAGTTTACTCCCTTCATCCTCAGCACGTTCAAATCTCCCTCCTGCTTTACTCTGAGGTTACTCACTGCTAACTCACAGCTTACTCACAGCCTCCCCAGGTTACGCAGCCCTCCACAACTGCAGGCTGACCCAGAGCTCAGCCAGCTCACGGGGTACTGAGGGCACGGAGTGGGAGGACCCCGAGTACAACTGGAAGTACTCCAGGTGTAAAATACTCCAGGTTTACTCCTCTGTCACACTGGAGATGCTCTGCAGCTGCATCTGGGCCGCTCCAACTCCAGGATCACCTTCAGTGATACCTGAGAGAGGGGCTGCTATGGGGATACGTGTAGGATACCCAAAGATACTCCACGGATTCTCTGGGGATACTCACAGGATACCCCACAGATCCTCCCTGCACTCTGAGGATACTCACAGGATACATCATAGATCCTCCCTGCACTCTGGGAATCCCTATAGGACACCCCACAGATCCTCCCTGCACTATGGGGATACTCACAGGACACCCCACAATCTGGGAATCCTATAGGACACCCCACAGATCCTCCCTGCACACTGGGAATCCCATAGGACACCCCACAGATCCTCCCTGATCACTGGGAATCCCATAGGACACCCCATAGATCCTCCCTGCACTCAGGGGATACTCACAGGATACCCCATAGATCCTCCTTGCGCACTGGGAATCCCATAGGACACCCCATAAATCCTCCCTGCACTCTGGGTATCCCTATAGGACACCCCATAGATCCTCCCTGATCACTGGGAATCCCATAGGACACCCCACAGATCCTCTCTGCACTCTGGGGATACTCATAGGATACCCCACAGATCCTCCCTGCACTCTCGGAATCCCATAGGACACCCCATAGATCCTCCCTGCACTCTGGGAATCCTATAGGACACCCCACAGATCCTCCCTGCACTCTGGGAATCCCATAGGACACCCCATAGATCCTCCCTGCACTCTGGGGATACTCACAGGATACCCCATAGATCCTCCCTGCACGCTGGGAATCCCATAGGACACCCCACAGATCCTCCCTGCACTCTGGGAATCCCATAGGACACCCCACAGATCCTCCCTGATCACTGGGAATCCCATAGGAAACCCCATAGATCCTCCCTGCACGCTGGGAATCCCATAGGACACCCCACAGATCCTCCCTGCACGCTGGGAATCCCATAGGACACCCCACAGATCCTCCCTGATCACTGGGAATCCCATAGGACACCCCATAGATCCTCCCTGTACTCTGGGGATACTCACAAGATACCCCACAGATCCTCCCTGCACACCGGGAATCCCATAGGACACCCCACAGATCCTCCCTGCACTCTGGGAATCCCATAGGACACCCCACAGATCCTCCCTGATCACTGGGAATCCCATAGGACACCCCATAGATCCTCCCTGCACACTGGGAATCCCATAGGACACCCCATAGATCCTCCCTGCACTCTGGGAATCCCATAGGACACCCCACAGATCCTCCCTGCACGCTGGGAATCCCATAGGACACCCCACAGATCCTCCCTGCACACTGGGAATCCCATAGGACACCCCACAGATCCTCCCTGCACTCTGGGAATCCCATAGGACACCCCACGATCCTCCTGATCACTGGAATCCCATAGGACACCCCATAGATCCTCCCTGCACACTGGGAATCCCATAGGAAACCCCACAGATCCTCCCTGCACACTGGGAATCCCATAGGACACCCCACAGATCCTCCCTTCACACTGGGAATCCCATAGGACACCCCATAGATCCTCCCTGCACTCTGGGAATCCCATAGGACACCCCATAGATCCTCCCTGCGCGCTGGGAATCCCATAGGACACCCCGCAGATCCTCCCTGCACTCTGGGAATCCCATAGGACACCCCACAGATCCTCCCTGATCACTGGGAATCCCATAGGACACCCCATAGATCCTCCCTGCACTCTGGGAATCCCATAGGACACCCCACAGATCCTCCCTGCACGCTGGGAATCCCATAGGACACCCCACAGATTCTCCCTGCACTTTGAAGATACTCACAGGATACCCCACAGATCCTCCCTGCACTCTGGGGATACTCACAAGATACCCCACAGATCCTCCCTGCACGCTGGGAATCCCATAGGACACCCCACAGATCCTCCCTGAACTCTGGGAATCCCATAGGACACCACACAGATCCTCCCTGCACACTGGGAATCCCATAGGACACCCCACAGATCCTCCCTGTACTCTGGGGATACTCACAAGATACCCCACAGATCCTCCTTGCGCACTGGGAATCCCATAGGACACCCCACAGATCCTCCCTGCACGCTGGGAATCCCATAGGACACCCCATAGATCCTCCCTGCACGCTGGGAATCCCATAGGACACCCCACAGATCCTCCCTGCACTCTGGGGATACTCACAAGATACCCCACAGATCCTCCCTGCACTCTGGGAATCCCATAGGACACCCCACAGATCCTCCCTGATCACTGGGAATCCCATAGGACACCCCACAGATCCTCTCTGCACTCTGGGGATACTCATAGGATACCCCACAGATCCTCCCTGCACTCTGGGAATCCCATAGGACACCCCACAGATCCTCCTTGCGTACTCAGTGTTTACACCACCACTACTCCAGAGATACTCCTCAAACACAGCGGGGAGATTTGGGGTCCACCCCTCTCCCTGCACACCCTGAGCTTCTCAGACCCACACAGAGGAGGGCTACTCATGAAATCCTCCTGGGACCCCCCCCCGGATTTTCCTCCGCGTCACCACGCCAGCACTACTCAGAGGTTACTCCAGGTTTACTCCAGGCATGCACGAGGGGGTGGCACAACGATTCCGGGTTACCCCTGACATGCACTGGGCAAATGGGGGACACCCGAAGCATGGGGGGGAGGGGAGGGGAGGAGGAGGAGGAGGGGAGGAGGGGGGGGGGGGGGAGGACAGATGGGTGCCATCCTCCGGAGTTACGCGACGGATACTCAGCGGATGCAGCTCAGCACAAAGCCCCGCCAGCAGGAAACAGAAGCACCTCCCCAGCGCCCCACGGCCGTGCCCAGCCTGGCCCCGGGACCTCAGCTTACTGCAGCTTACTCCCAGCTTACTCCCAGCTTACCCCGAGGTTACTCAGAGGTTACTCGGAGGGAATTCGAAGGTTATTCAAAGGTTACCCGGAAATTATTCAAAGGTTACTCAGAGTTTACTCAAATATTACTCAGAGTTTGCTCAAACATTACTCCGAGGTTACTAAGGGATTACTCTGAGGTTACTCTGAGGTTACTCCGAGGTTAATCAATTGTTACTGCAAAATTAATCACAGGTCATTCAGAGACTACTCGGAGACCACTCAGAAATTACTCACAGGATAATCTGTGCTTACAAAGAGGTTACTCAGGTTGCTCCAAGGTTATTCAGAGGTTGCTAAGAGGTTACTCAGAGCTTATTCAAAGAATACTCATAGGGTACTCAGACATTACTCCGAGATTATTCAGAGGTTACTCAGAAATTACTCCGAGCTTAACACAAATGTTGCTCAAGGCGACTCAGAAGTTATTTAGAGGTAACTCCAAGCTTATTCAAGTATTACTCAGAGGTTACTCCAAGGTTACTCAGCAGTAACTCAGAGGTTCCTCCAAGGCTACTCCAGCGGTTGCTCAGGCATTGCTATGAGGTCACTCTGCTGTTACTTTGCTGGTACTCTGAGGTTACTCCACAGTTACTCCACTGTTTCTCTGAGCTCACTCTGCAGTTACTCTGAGCATGCTCTGAGGTTACTCCGAGGTTACTCTGTTGTTATTTTGCTGAGTTATTTGAGCTGAGTTACTCTGAGCTTACTCCACTGTCACAATGCGCTGAGTTACTCCGAGCTCACTCTGACTTACTCCTGGCTTACTCTGAGTTACTCCGAGTTACTCCAGGCTTACTCCGAGTTACTCCAAGCTCACTCTGAGCTACTCCAGGCTTACTCTGAGTTACTCTGAGCTCACTGAGTTACTCCGAGCTCACTCTGAGTTACTGCAGGCTTACTCCAAGTTACACTGAGTTCCTCCGAGCTCACTCTGTGTTTCTCCAGGCTTACTCCGAGTTCCTCCGAGCTCACTCTGACTTACTCCAGGCTTACTCTGAGTTACTCTGAGCTACTCCAAGCTTACTCTGAGTTACTCTGAGCTCACTGAGTTACTCCGAGCTCACTCTGAGTTACTCCAGGCTTACTCCAAGTTACACTGAGTTCCTCCGAGCTCACTCTGTGTTTCTCCAGGCTTACTCCGAGTTCCTCCGAGCTCACTCTGACTTACTCCAGGCTTACTCTGAGTTACTCTGAGCTACTCCAAGCTTACTCTGAGTTACTCTGAGCTCACTGAGTTACTCCGAGCTCACTCTGAGTTACTAAAGGCTTACTCCAAGTTACACTGAGTTCCTCCGAGCTCACTCTGTGTTTCTCCAGGCTTACTCCGAGTTCCTCCGAGCTCACTCTGACTTTCTCCAGGCTTACTCCGAGCTCACTCTGAGCTACTCCAGGCTTACTCTGAGTTACTCTGAGCACACTGAGTTACTCCAAGCTCGCTCTGAGTTACTGCAGGCTTACTCCAAGTTACACTGAGTTCCTCCGAGCTCACTCTGTGTTACTCCAGGCTTACTCCAAGTTCCTCTGAGCTCACTCTGATTTACTCCAGGCTTACTCTGAGTTACTCTGAGCTACTCCAAGCTTACTCTGAGTTACTCTGAGCTCACTGAGTTACTCCAAGCTCACTCTGAGTTACTCCAGGCTTACTCCAAGTTACACTGAGTTCCTCCGAGCTCACTCTGAGTTACTCCAGGCTTACTCCGAGTTCCTCCGAGCTCACTCTTACTCCAGGCTTACTCTGAGTTACTCTGAGCTACTCCAGGCTTACTCTGAGTTACTCTGAGTTACTCCAAGTTTACTCCAAGTTACTCTGAGCTCACTGAATTACTCCGAGCTCACTCTGAGTTACTCCAGGCTCACTCCGAGTTCCTCCGCGCTCACTCCGCCGTCACCCTGAGCACACCGAGTTCCTCCAAATTTCCTCTGCCCTCATCCACTCCGAATCACTCCGAGCTCCTCCGACCTCACTCACCCCTCGCCCTGCTCTTCCTCACGCCCCGTCACCTCCCTGCACCTCCATCCTCACCCCCTCCCTCCCCCCTCCGGCCGCCGTGAAGCCCGCGCCGAGCAAGGACACACCGGGAGCCGGTTGGGAGCAGAACCCCACTTTAATCAGAGCCGTTCGGAGCGCGGTACAGAGAGCAGCCAGGTGCTACACGGGGCGTCCGCGCCGCCGGCCCGCCCGCCTCTTACCCTTGTGCAGGACGGCGTTCGCGGGTTTGTTGCCCGCCAGCGATTCCTTGGACAAGTGCTGGTGGCTCTCGGCCAGGCACTCGACCTCGGCGAAGCGGGTGTTCAGGGCCATGGCCGGGTGGCTGGGATC